>JAODAL010036897.1:0-41081 GCA_025379985.1 Phyllomedusa bahiana
TCTAAGGGTTTTTATCTGACCCCCAAAACAAAACCCCAAATTTACAGAGCTGTTTTTACTTGAGTAAACAAGTTTTTACTGTTGGAGAAGGAACTGACGCCCGTGCCCTGTGTGATTATCATCTCTGTATTTCTTGAAAAAACACCCAGGAATTTTTTTTCTGGGTTTTTACTGAGGGAACTAAAATACCCAAGGGGGTAATAAATTCATTGTATCTCTTTAGGGAAAACAGAGGAACAATGCAATATATTTTGGAAAATGTTTTTATTTTTTGTTCCTAAAATTTGAAAGCTATTCTTTGTGCGAGACCCCCCTTTAAGTTAGTAAGAAAATTTTATCCATACAATCCTTTTTTTTTTTAAAAAAATAACAAAATTCATGAAAAATTTAAAAAATGTGTGATTTTGAAAGTTAAAAAAAAATTTTCTGCGTTCAAACAAAAATTATTCACCACAAAATAGTTTAAAAATAGCACTACCACATGCCATATGGTTGGCTCTTTTTTAAATTCCCTTTTTTATCACTTAGAGGGCTTAAAAAATTTATAAAATTTTTATTTTTTCAAAAAAATTTGAAATATACATTTTTTTGGGGGACCAGTCCAGTTAAAAAGGGCTTTGGGGGCCTTATTTAGATCCCCCCAAAAAATAGCCTTCTAAAAAACAGACCCTTAAAGTATTTACAACAGTTTTTTAGGAAGTTGTTAACCCTTTAGGTTTTCACAGAAATTAAAGAAAAAGTGGAGGTTTTTTAAAAAATTTCATATTTTTTGCAGATTTTCTATTTACCCTTTTATTCACTGAATACGGTAAATGGACCAGGTAAATGCAAAGTATAATTTCCCCAGTCTGCCCTTTTTTTTGAAATATTCCAAAATGGGCCCAGTGCATTATTTGGCTCACCCATAACCCCCGAATAGGACCGCACCTACTGGACTCTGGGCCTTTTTCAATACATTTTATAAGCCACCATTTCAGGGGTTTGAGGAGGGCCCCAAGGTGCTAAAAAAAGACCCCAAAAAAAACCCCCCTAATTTAAAAAAACACCCCCAAAGGGAATAAACAGGTGTGGTAGGAGTATTTCGACCCCACGGGATTCAAATTTTTTTTAGCAAGGCGTGAAAATAAAAAAAAAATTTTTTTCCCCAAAACTGCTTTTTTTAAAATGTTTCATATTACAAGAATCCTGGAAAAAAAACCCAAAACTTTGTTAGGCAATTTCTTCCAAGTTCAGGCAATACCTTTCACATGTGGGTGTACACCTGCCTGTTGGGGTGCAATGGCAGGCATATAAGACAGGGACTCTATTGTTTTTGGAACGCAGAATTTAGGTGGGCCCTGCAAAGCCACCAAAGAACCAGAACAGTGAAATCTTCCAGAAGTCGCCCCATTTTAGATTTAACAACCTCAGGGATCAATCCACCCATCTAGAAGGTATTGTGCATTTTGGGCCACACAGAGTGTTTCACCATCGTTTTTTTTTAGCATTGGGCCCATTGAAAATCTGCGCGGGGCGAAAAACGCAGTTCCACCATTGTTTTTTTGTCTTCAATTACAGCGTTCGCCGTGTCAGTGTAGAGTGATGTCTTAACTTTACACTATGTTGGTGGGGGTCGGTACAATTGCAATACGATACGATTTTATATAGTTTTCTTTTTATGTTTATTTACAACTTTTACACAATAGAAATAGGTCTCTATAAAAAATTGCGTTTTGCTTATGTTGTACCCTATTCTTGACAGTCATAACTTTTTATTTTGCTGTTGGCAGCACGGGCCTTGTTTTTAGCGGGTGTATTGATGCTTTTATTGGTGCCATATGGGTGCATACAAAACTTTGTTCACTTTCTAAGTTTTTGTGAGCCTTGAACAAAAATTCACAGGCAATCTGGTAGTTTTTTTATTTTTTTATAGCGGTCACTCTGCGTTAGATAGGACATGGCTAACTATTACTCGCATCGACACAATTACGCAATACCAATTTGTATATTTTTTTATTTTTGTACGCTTTTATACAATAAAACACTTTTATTCAAACATGAAAACACATTTTGCATCGCCATAGTCTGACGCCATACCTAACTTATTCTTTTTCTGTGTATTGAGCATGGAACAGGCTGTGTTTTTTGCGGTATCATGATTGATGTTTTCTTATTGGTATTCATGTTTGCCGGGTCAACCACTTTTTGATCAGCCATCTAAAATCCGTTTTTTTGAGAAGCAGAGTGAAGACAAATACTGCAATCCTATAGTGTTTTTTTATTTCTATCTTTAACCAGCGCTCACTGTCAGTTATCCCGTATAAGTAGCTTTTCTCTGTGGGTCGATACGATTAATCGGCAATACCAATTTCTAATATAGCGTTCTTACATATGTTGAAGCACTTTAAAAAAAAAAAAAAGGGGGTTTTTTAGTGTTCAACAGAAAATTTATGCATCGCTATCTCTGAAGCCATACTTATTTTTTCTCCGTATACAGAGTCTGTGTTAGGACTTTTTTTTTCTTTGCGCGATGAACTGATGTTTTAATTTGCTACCCGGTAGCGTTTATGGGTTTTTGATCACTTTTTATCCATTTTACGCTGTGCCGTGGGAGGAACAAAAATCTTAATTCTGTGATTTGTTTTTTTTAAGTGTTGTTTTTTAACGGCGTTCACCGGACCGTTCCCCATACACGCTAGTAAATTAACGGGCGTGTACACCGGAACAAAAACAAAAGGGGGTGGGGCAAAAAAAGTAAACGCCAACACACCCCCCACTCCACCGCGCCCACACCACCCAACCCCAACCCGGAGGCCCACGCGGACGCCCACCCTGCCTCCCTCACCCCCCACCCCCCCGGGGGGGGACCCTCTCTACACCTTGCCCCAGTGAAAACTCCTTATCCCCACCCTCCCCCCCCCCCCCCAGAAACCCCCGAACTCCACCCATGCCCTCCACCCACCCCAACAACCACCCCCCCACCCCCCCCCCCCCCCAAGTACACAACGTTAACACTCCGACACATCACCACACCAACCCCCCGTCACTCCCCACCGCCTCCCACCCCCCACCTATCCGCCCCCCACCTGCCACCCCGCCCCGACCTCTAGCTCAACCGACACACCGCCCGCCTTCCCCTCAACCTTTCCGATCCCCCGCGCGCCTCCGGCACGCTCCCCGCCCCCCCCCCACACAAGCCCCCACACCCTTGCACCCACTAAATACCCCCGCCATTCGGCCCTTACCCACACCCCCTCCGAGGGCCCCCATGCTCACGCCTCACCATTAACGCGCGATCCCACGCCAGCTCTCTAATAAAGCCCCCCCCACAATCACCAACACACAAACCACACTGAGGGGGGGGGGGGGGGGGGGGGGGGGGGGGGGGGGCATCCCCCAATACCCCCCCCCCCACAAACCCCCCACTCACCCTCCAGTCTTATAAATCTCCCCCCACCGACACACAGCCCACCACCTCCATCTCTCTCTCTACAGCCGACCACCTCTGGTATAACTCGGTACCCCGGCCCCCAACCCACACATGTTCCATGTACACAATACAAGATATCTCGTGTAAAACAGCGCACACACATATAGCCCTACCTAACCTCCATCCACCCCCCGCCCCTCTCCGTCCCCCACCCCGTGCCCTTAGAGCCAACACACCCCCCCCCCCCACCACCCCACCCCCGCCCCCCCTCCTCCCCCTCCCCCTGCGCCCCCCATCTAGCACAATCCCCACACACTCCCTCACAACGGGGGGGGGGGGCCCCCCCCCCCCCACGCAGCACCCCATCAACCCATAACACCCTGACCGACTCGTACACCCCCCTCCACCCCCCCCCCATCCTACCCCCCCCCCCCCCACCCCCCCCGTCCCCCCCCTGCCGCCCCTCGCCTTAACCCGACCCTTCCTTTGTGCCTCCTCCCCCCACCCGGCACCCGAACCCACTCGTACCCCCCCCCCCCTCGTCCATTAAAGTTGCCCCCCTCTCCAACCTATAACCCCCACCTCCACCCCCGTCCCACCCTTGTCCGCTCCCCCAAAATACCAACAACACCCCCCCCTCACACTATACCCCTCGTATCTATATGTGGCCCCCGCCCCTCTCGGTACCCCCTGCCACCCCCCCCACCCCACCCCGACACACCCACCCTCCTCCGGGGGGGGCCCCCCCGCACCACTACGTATCCTCCCCCACGAGGCCTGCACACCCCTTCTCAACCCCCCACCCCCCCCTCCCTAGTCACCCCGTCCCTCCTCCCCCCATCGCCCCCACATTCACCCCACACTCACTCACACCACCCCCCCACCCCCCTCCCACAATGCCCGCTCCGAGCCCCCCCCCCCAGCGGATCCTCCCCCTATTAGCGCCTCTCCTTGGGCCACACCCTACCCCCTCACCTGACCCGCTTCCCCCCCCCTCCCTATCTCTCTCCACGGCCCCTTCCCCTACCCTCTCCCCACACAACTCCGTCCCACTCCCCTCCCCCGTTATTCTCCCCCCTCCACCCCCTCCCTCCCACACCCCCCAACCGGAACCCCCACCAAGCGCCCCCCGGCGTTCACCCCCTACAAGGGCCTACCACCTAAAGCCCCCCCACCCCCACACACACACCCACCAGAGCCCCCCTCCGCCCCCCTCCGTCACCACCCACCACCCCCAAACCCCCCACTCCGTATCTCCTGCCTGGGTCGGGTCGACATCCTCTAGTCCCCCCCCCCCCGCTATGCAGCCCCTCGCCCCTTCTCACCATACCCCACACCATAGACTAGACCCCCAGCTCCCCGCCCCCCATCCCCTGCGCTCAACCCCCCCGGTCCTGCCCCCCCCCCAACCCACCCCCCCTGCTACCGGGCCAACCAAACGAGCCCCCCGCGTGATCCACTCCAAACCTTCCCCTAATTCCACTCATTTCGCCATCCCCGACGCCCCCTAGTCCGCTCCCCCCCCACATAACCCCACCCCCCCACGTTGACCCCCCCCCCCCACTCCCGGCCCCCCCTATACCCCCCACCCGCCCCCGCGTAAGGACGGTTGCGCGCCCCGAGCCTCCAACTCCGGCGTGCCCTCCCCCCACGGCCCCCCGCTCGGACCCTGCGCGCGCCACACCCACTCCCCCATCGACCTTTCCGGCGATCACACTCCCCGTATCCCCCTCCTCACCCTACCATCCCCTCCTCTACCGCCGAGATTCCCCCCCCACCCTCCGACACCCTTCCCCCCTCACCCTAGAAGAGTCCTCCATACACCCCCTTAAGCGCCCGCCCCCCCCAAACCCCCCCTCCCTCCGAGCACCCTTTCCTTGTCCTGGCTCTCCGTACCCCCGCCCGCCCCAATACCCCCCCCATGAACCCCACACACCCCCCCCCCTCCTCCCCGCCCCCCCCCCCTAACCGTAAGCCCCCCCTCCTACGCCCCCCCCCCATGACCACCCCCCCCGTACCCCTGACTCCCCCCCCGCCCCCCTAGCCACACACACCCGTTCTCTCGCCCTCTACGCCCCCTCCGACAAGACAAATTTATAGGGCAGTCGTTACGCACGCGGCAATACCAAATATGGCTACTTTATTTATTTATCTATTTGGGCGATGGCGTTTGTAAAGGGAAAAGGGGGTGTACGTGTTTTCTATCTATCTTATTTCGCGTTTGAGTGTTTTACAATGTTTTTCACCTTTCTTTTTCACATTTTTTTTTTTTTACTTTTCCCCATACGCGCGAATGAGAGATCTTCAGATCTCTCATTCAAAAGGAATCAATGCACAGCTTGTTGCTGTGCACTGTTCCTATGACAACTTGTCAGTCCACGATGCCGGCCATGCCCACAGCATCGGCCGGGCATTCGTGACCTCACAGACAACCACGGAGGCATTCTATGCCCTCCGGTGAGCGGGACTGTCAGAAAAGCATAGCTGCACGGATCGAGCGAATCCGTGCAGTTGCGCCAGCCGACAGACACGCAGGAGATCGCTCCTCACTTGCGTCCTCTCTTAATTATTGCGACCACGATGGTTCGCGATAATTAAGAGGGTTAACCGCCCACTCCTCCCCCGAAGTGATCGCGGGTTGGGGCCTGACGTCATGCTGGATGTCAGTCGTCATGTTATAGGCTGACACCCGCGCCCGATCGCGCCGAACCTGACTTTGAGAGTTCGCGCAATCCTCAGGACGCCATACGTCCAGGTGCGTGAACCCCCAATACGACCTGGATGTATGCATACGGCCAAGGTTGTTAAGGGGTTAATTATGTTATGACTAAGGGCTCTTGCTGTGAGTCTGAAATGCGTCAGATTTCCCGGTTTGTTGGTTCTTACTATGTTTCAAGAAATATAATTTTTTTTACCTTATTTGAATCGCTGACTACAACCTCATCTATTTTGGATACAGCTTGTTCTCGTGAGCCCTGCGACCGGACCATTTTGTGGCTGAACTGGTGCTTTTTCCCCTTACTGCTGTGATTTACATGTAGACTTTTAAATATTTCTCTAAAAACTGTAGTAAAAGTAATATATAACTGAGGATTTTGACATTAAAAATTCTATGCAACTAAAGGTGCAATACAAAGATTATCTTTCTAGGTAGCACTTGACATACTATTTTCTCTGGCGACAGATTATAACAGGTTATCACCAAAATAATGGAAATACAGCTTGGTGTTGCAAAGCAGTGCCTGGAAGATGTAAACATTAAAACTGGCAAAAGCCAAAGATCTGGGGTTCAGCCCTGCTATGCGGTTCAATGAGGCATTATTGTGTTAGTTTGGCTTGGAGCTCCCAATATAGGACATGAATGATCCATTAATAAAACAGTGGTGAGTGCCCTAAAGGTTGTCATCTGAAGCTGTGTCCATTTAGGGGATAATGTGTTTCTGGGGTTTCCATGACTGCCAGATGGGAAGACAAGAAAGGTTGCTTGTGAACCTGTGCATCACTTTTGGCCAACGATAAGAAACCAAAATTAGCTATAAAGCGTAACAGAATGTGAGATGGTTTTCGGAGAAGTGCAGTTTAGTGATTAGAACACAGACACTGAAGTACACATAGATTTTGGAAGAAGTTTTGAGAAAAAAAAGGCATGAGTAAAAAAATAAAAAAATAATTCTGATAAGTTATAATGTATTTGATCTCTGTTAAACACTATATCTGAGGTACAGCGGTTGTCTCAGTCTGAACATTACCATGGCTTCGCTTTTGATGCTGAACAACAGCCGATCTTTGTTTATAACATTTTCCACATTCTGAGCAAGAAAATGGCCTTTCGCCTGTATGGACGACCTGATGTTTAACAAGATCAAATTTTCGGATAAAACATTTTCCACATTCTGAACATGGAAATGGCTTCTCCCCTGTGTGAATTCTCCTGATGTTTGATAAGATGATATTTCTTGCTAAACCATTTCCCACAGTCTGGACATGAAAATGGTTTCTCTCCAGTCCGCTTGACTTCCTCACATAAAGCTTTGATTCCTTGTAAAGCATTTCCACACTCCCGAACCATGAAAATTGGCTTCTGCCCGAATGTGAGTTACACAATGTTCATAAGAATAATTTCCTTACGAAACATTTCGCTCAATCCCACCACTCCAAACATGAAAATGGACTCTCTATCCCCTTTATGGACGACCTGATGGTTAACAGCAGTGGACTTATGTTTAAAGCACTTCCCACATTCGGGGCATGAAAATGGTTTCTCCCCTGTGTGAGATCTCTGATGTTCAACAAGACGAGACTTCTTTGCAAAACTTTTCTCACATTCAGAACATGAAAATGGCTTCTCCCCTGTGTGAATTCTCTGATGTTCAGTAACAAGAGATTTCCTTGTAAAACCTTTCCCACACCCAGAACATGGAAATATTTTACAATTTGTTTCTCCTGTACTTTGTTTAGCAGTCTGTGACAGATCAGATGAAGACACTTTGTGATTAGTGGGATCAATAGATAGGTCACTGCTACAAAGAATTAATGGTATAGTTGTAGTAAGAGGTATTGTGGAATGTTCTTTTCCAGTGTCTTCTGTGATCTTGTAATATGTTACTTCATTGTCTGGAGATAAGATCAGATTTCGCACAATGCTTTGGGTACAGTCATCTGCTGAAAATAGAAATAGATTTTATATTTTGCAAACATTAAAAAGTGATATCTTAAAACAATCCTTTCCTATCAAAATTAATCCTTTTTCTACCAACAGTCAATGATATATACAATGCAGCACATTTACTATAACACCAGAAATGTGTCATTCTGGTGTGATTTTGGCACAGACACAAATCATTTACTTTAGTGGGTATGGCTTTGCAGGAAAAAAAAAAAGGAGTAATTTAAATTTGACAATGTTCACTGAAATTATTCCAAAATTTTGACATACAATTTTGGTAAAAAGAAAGCTAATATTTGATCTAAAAAGCTAGACAAGTCTAAAGTTGCACCAAAATGATCAAACAATGTGAGCCACTGTTATAGATACATTGTTAGGCTGCCTAGTCTAACTTTTACTTAAAGGTGACATTTTAATTTTTTAATGGTTGTCACTCACGGATGCTGATATCTTTTGGAATTTCCTCCTCTTTGCACAGCTGGGTTATGCCCACATAGGTCTTTTCTTCTTTCAGGTTTTCATCTTTTATACCCGTCACATTTGTAACCTAATTAACCACAAATTACACAAACAATGGACAATTAAAAGGACAGGAGAAATGAAATGAGAAAGCCAAATGAAGCAGGCACCAGCTGGCCAAGACCAGAAACTGACATTTTCTACGGCCACATGACTTTGCAGCCAAATAGATGTTGGGGGTCATGTACTTTTTCCAATAAAACTGCTTTTTAGCTGCAGAATTGTGCAACCATGATCAATTGAAAAAAAGTGCCATATTTGGAAGCAGGAAATATTTACACCAGATTGTAAGATAAAAAAAATTATCTAATTTCCGCTAATAACCTCCCTAAATGTTTCAAGAAAAATCTAAATTAGAATAAAGTTAAATTAAAAGGGTGCCCGGTGGCTCTCGCACCAGACAGGATTTGGGTCAGGACACTACCAGTATAAAGTAGAACCCTCATCTCAGACATTTGTGACATAACTTGGGGATCTGTCATAAACATTGGTAATACCCATTTATTAAATATACAGTATAAAGAATATAGTAGTTCTACCAACCTGATGCTCCAGAGAGATATTCTGATCTTCCTCTGCATACTCCCTGGAATTTAGAGGACTGGGACATATCTCTGGCGTTTCTTCTTTACAGGATTCATCTATTGTAGACACACACAAAGCGACTAAATACAATGTTTCACATTCTTATTCAGTTAATTAATAATGATGTTGGAAGCTTGTAATAAGATTAAGAATATAGCTAAAATATTATGCTATAATTTGTTGCATTTGTGCTCTTACTCTAAAAAAGGAAACGGATGACATTTTTCTACAAATGTTCTAGGAACCTATGATAGACAGTCGTTAATTGACTAGTTTGATCACTACACCCACATCCAACACCTACTTAAAGGGGTATTCTCCACATATTGAATATATTTAAATATGTATGTAAAAGGTCATTTGTATAGGTCGCAGGGAAATGATAAAAACTAGGGATCTGATCAAATCCATAAGGGAGATGATTAATCTTTTCAGTAAAATAGTTCAGGGATTTGATCAAATCACTGACTTTCTTTGCAGAAATCACCCCACGGAGTTGTTATCTTAACATCTTCTGTGATTTGATCATCTCCCTTAGGGATTTGATCAAATACCTATTTTCATCATTTCCCCGGGAAACCCACCACCTTTTTCTGCTCTAGCAGCCCTGTGTGTCACGTACACACTTGCCAGCATGTGACTTAAAGGGGTTCATTTATTTCAACTCAATCTTATTTGCAGTCACCTTCCACTCAGGTGGCAAACTGAGCATAAATCACACCCCAACACAGTCCAGGCACCCCAAAATATAAGCTGCTCCCACCTTCCTCAATAACCAAAATAACCACAAATAGCACTAACTGGCACTTGCAGGGTTAAAACACTAATCAAACAATGCTCTCCAGCAGATTACACACTGTAATCAAGACTATGGATTCTTAGGACATAGAAAGACCAAACTTGTTAAAGTTTTAAACTTTAATAGGAAAAGGGTACAGTGCTTACAGAATACAAAATAAAGATAAAGTAAAACGACATACATGCAATAACAGTTTTAAAATAAAAAAGGAGAAATCTCAGAAAATACCTAACACTTACAGTATAGATAACCTTAGTTCCTGGGCCAAGAAAGAAATTGAGTTGCAGCTCAGCTGATAGATGAACCTCATGCTGTGAACCTAGTTTTCTATTGCAAGCATATTTTTTAGTATGACATTTAGGTTTAGGTTTCAGAGCTGCCCATCAAGTTCATTAGGGTAAATTGTTGTACCCGACTGGCTGATTAGGTGATAAAGGGGAAGCATAAGGAATATCTAATTATATTTGTCCCTTGATTGACTCATTGTAATGTGTGTTGGGGGATGTCAAGGGTGGATGGACAGAATAGGGTCTGGCCATCCTTGGAAGCAGAGAACCAACTTGTAGACAGAGGAATACACATAATCTATGTTGAGGAGGATATATGTAATCAATCTGTAGTCACTGGGATATACTGTACATAAATTCACAGAAACTAGTGTGTAAAGAACCCCTTGCCCAGTGTATTCACTTCAAGAGCCAGTGTCAGTGGGTGCCCTATCTTCAAGAGGGGTGTGGCCAAGGAAAAGGTGTTACACGTGAGCAGGCCGATGATTTAAGCCATCTTGGCTGGATCAGACAAGAACTGATGTGCCAGGACCTTAAAGTGGATGGTGCATGAACTAATAAACTTCTTAACATGTCTTGGAATCACCACTGTAATTAGAAGGCAGAGGCAGGTGCAGGCTGGGACTGGCAATGGGAATAGAAGGCAAAGCTACTACAGGTGCAGGTTCAGAATTATGTGCAGTAATGGACTGTAGCTTCCAAAAAAGTTGATCCAAACGGGCACCATGATGGGCTACTACGGCTGCGGATCTGCTGGATGTTAGGCTGGGGAGCCTCGGTGGGATCCATGGTCAGTTTGTACTGTTATGGGGGAAGCCAGGTATATGTGAATTCTCTGGGTCACCACGAACGATGGTGTAGATGTAGACCACGCCTGGGTGCGGAGTCTAATGGTGCCCCCAGACTTCACCACAGCCCGCTGCAAGGCCAGACGGAACCCCCCAGGTCACTACCCCTGATGTGGTTACTCGCGGTGACAGTCAAAATGCCGGATGTAGGACAGCGGGAACAGCCAGAGGTGACAGGTCACAGGCAAGTTGCTAACCATGACCTACAAAGCTCTCCATAACCTCTCCCCTCTATACATCTCTGCCTTAATCTCCATATACTCCCCTTCTTCTCTGCTCTCCCCTTATCAGCTCCTCACATAACGGTCTCCAGGATTTCTCTCGTGCTTCCTCCACACTCTGGAACTCAATGCCCCTACACATCAGACTCTCTTCCACTTTCACAAGCTTCAAAAGTAACCTGAAAACCCATCTTTTCAGGATAGCCTATAAACTATGGTAACCATGTCTGCCCCCACCTTCTGTCTCCTTCCCCCTTTCTTGTAGATTGTAAGGGCATGTCCCCACGGCAAGGGTTTTCGGACCGCCTGAAAAACCGGCCGAAAATGAGTACAATTGTGCTCTATTGAAAACCCGTGCAGCAGTCCCCACTGCACAGGGTTTTTCCATCGGAAAGTTTTTGCCGCCGGCAGTCCGGCGGGAAAACATTGTAGAAGCGCAATCTTCTGTCCGGTTTCCCGACGGAAGATGTGCTTCTCAATGGGAGGTGGGGAGGGCTGTTCTCCGCTCATCGCAGAGAAAAGCCGTCCCCCTCGCGGCCGTGGGGACGGGCGAAAAACAGGATAACTACCGGCCGGCAAACCGGGCGGTATTTGTCCTGTGCCGTGTAAACGCGCCCTAAGCCTTCGCGGGCAGGGTTCTTTTTCCCTCTGTGCCAGTTGATTGTCATATAAATTGTCAGCATTGAACTCGTTGACTTTTTGTTATGTTTGGTAACCCCTTGAATATACAGCGCCCTGGAATCAATGGCGCTCTAAAATAAATAATAATAGTGAAATATAATCATAGAAAGAAAGCAACCTTATCTTAAAATGTGACTTTTAATATAATAAAAATTATTATAATCTAATGTAAAGAAACAAAACAAAATTATTCTAGAAATAGCCGAAAAAATATAAATGGTATGCAAGTTGTGTGAAGTTATGAACATCTGAGATTATTGATACCTTTTGAAGCCTGTTCATAACTCTACACAGGCTATAAAGCATTTATATTTCTTCTGATATTTCTAGAATCATTTGGTTTTTTACATAACACTTTAATCCTATTTTTAATTAATTATATTATAAAATCACATTTTGAGATAGGGTCGCTTTCCTTCTGTGGATATACTGTACATATTCACACTTTCCTATTACACCTCATACATAGTTAGTAAGGTTGAAAAAAGATATGTGTCCATCAAGTTCAACCAAGGGTGGGTAAAAAGTGGTTGAAGGGAGGGAGACAAGGACTTTAAGCCCAGCCTCACCACTGGTTAATGCCCTGAAACCCACAAGGCAAGTACCAATCTGCTCCAGGGGAGACCCTCATCTCTGCCACAGAACCTATACACAGAAGATACATAACATACAATTTTTTTTTTATATAAGAATGTATCCAATTGTATTTTCAAGGTATTCATACAGTTCCTGAATCTGAAATATGTTAATATAATTTAATTCTCAAAATTTTACTTTTCCACAAGTTCCAAGAAAAACGTTTCCTTTTCTATCTCCAGATGCCATCAATCTATTTCTGCATTACATATCACTCCAATATATTGTCATATCTGGTTTCTGGGAAACATGACCTGGGGTGAAATGTAATCAGGACTAGCAGAAGATATCCCTTCACTCTCTGAAAATACGTATTAATAGGTAAAATACAGAAGGCATTTTCAAAGTCTGATAAGGTGGTACATGGTGCCTGTCATCTTGCATTAGTTTTATCCTTTGGTTTTCCCCATATTTTTCTGTGGATGTGCCAAAGAGGGCACCATGTTTCACATCTTGTGCAATTGTACAGTTAGAGGATTGTGGACCTGTGTATAACAATTAGTATGCATGTGCTCAATCACACCCTGCAAAATGAGGACCCGGAACGGGCCCTCTTCAGTGGCTTACACCCCAGATGCTCACTCATACATGCTCTCTCATCTCCTTTATTTTCTTAGCAACCAAAGTTAGAGTAGCCCTTTTCCAGAAATCCCTCTCCAAATTTTTTTCACCTAGTCAAGTGAGAATTGATGCATATCATGGTACATAAACAAATATTTGCTATTATATATATATATATATATGCATTCACTCAAAATGAATCCTAGGCCGTCCAGCCACTAACTAAATGTACAGAGAGTCCCTCTTTTGCAGTGGTCTGGGTCTACTACCCAGCCCCACAAACATGTACTCACACTGTACAATATAGTCCTTGGGTGTGGCTTCTCTCAAGCCTAGGGGGAAAGCACCCAGGATACTCTCCTAGGCAGGGCCTGCACACGTCCTCCTCTGACTGTGAGCCACACACCTCCCTAGTATATTGAAGACCAGACTATTTAACAGGCCTCTGAGTTGGACAAGCAGCTGAGCAACTCTCCTAATTACCATCTGAGTAATTAACTCCTGATTACCCTTGCTAGACTGCTGGCCTTCCTCACTGACAGCCAGCAACTTGGTAACCAATACCTTGGAACTCAGCTGCTGCAGAACATCTAGTGGTGGAGAAATGCGATCTTTTAAGGTCGCACCGCCACAATATATATATATATATATATATATATATATATTATGAATTCAAATGCACCATATATATTATCTTTTAACCCCTTAACGACAATGGAAGTAAACTAACGTCCCAATGTCAGTAAGGGGCTTTGTAGCGATTCTGCTACACACGCGTCGGGAACCAGCTGCTAATTGCAGCTGATACCTTCTGGTAGCAGCATGGGATAGAGCCGGCTCCATTCCGTGTTGTTTAATCTATTAGACGCACGCCGTCTAAATGAATGAGAAAAGGGGGCTCACACCGTTTCTCACTCTGATCGGGGCCTCCGATCGCCGTCATGTTTTTCGTTTTACTACTTCCTGCCTCACAGGTCCCCAGAGGAAGCCTACGCGAAACACACGTTGGGACTGTGTTCACACACGGCAGCCATTACAGGTATATGAGATTGGGTTAGACTGTTCATGGTTTCTATGAGTTAATAGTTTAACATATGTGTTTGGGGATTTGTATCACTTGATTTACATTACCTGAGTACTATCACTCCTGAACATGATTTAATAAGTGGATATCATTGACAGTCTCCATATAATATTACATTTTGTTTTACTTGAATGAAATCTGCACCGATCCATAACTGTTTTATTGGCTTCTGTGTAGCCCTGTTCAGTTACTAATTGTGTGTTTTTAAATATTTTTACTTTTTATTTAATAAAAGTAGTTCTTTTTAGTCAGCAGTTGTTTTGTGTAGTCATTCAGAAAGTAACAAAACCACCATCTTTGTACAATACAAAATGGTGTACATATGATTGTGCCCTCTAGTCCTGTATGCTGAACACCGTAAAAGAAAAGAAATTCAAAACACCAAAATTGTGGTTTTTTGGTCATTTCTGGTCCCCTAAAAATTGGAATAAAAGTGATCACAAAAGTTACATCAATCCCAAAATGGTAGCAATAAAGAGTGCACTTTAGCCTGTAAAAAATGTCATGTCACTCAAGTCCATAGCTAGAAGTACAAAAGAGTTATTAGTCTCAGAAATTGGTGCTGTGGCGCAAATGTAAAAAATAGAAAATGTTTGGAGTTTTTTTTTTTTTTTATATGGAACGATAGCATAGCGCAAACCCTACATATTTGGTATTGCTGGAATCATATCAAACTGCAGAATACAGATAACACATTTATACCGGAGAGTGAATGGTGTAAATGACACCATTGAAGAGTACATCTTGTCCCGCAAAATAAAAGCCCTCGTATGTCTATGTAGATGGCAAAAAAAAAAAAAGTTATGGCTCTGGGAAGGTGAGGAGGAGAAAACGACCATGGCAAAAAAACAAACAAAAAAAAAAAAAAAAACAACCTCTATCCTTAAGCGGTTAAGAAATTAGGTGTACATCTTGCCAACTGCAGTTTCC
Organism: Phyllomedusa bahiana; assembly: GCA_025379985.1. Classification (NCBI taxonomy): domain Eukaryota; kingdom Metazoa; phylum Chordata; class Amphibia; order Anura; family Hylidae; genus Phyllomedusa; species Phyllomedusa bahiana. The sequence goes on from JAODAL010036897.1 coordinate 15,227, forward strand.
AAAGTTTTAAGCATAAAATATACCATTATTAATAAATGTCAGCCATTGTTTATATGTCATCACAAAGTCATTGGCATTTTTTGGTGATCCTCTTATTGCTTGTGTCCAAGTGCAGTTCTTTATTTTTCTTAAGCCAGGCGCTTTACATAGACTTGAATAGTAAATTTTCTGCCCTGTTCTGGCGTTCTTTGCAACATGTTTCAAAAAACGACCTGGAGCAGAGAAAATAAAATGTTTTGTGGAGACTACAGAAAGTTTTTACTATTAAGGTCTATGGGATCTGTTTTTTAGTCGTTTTTATTTCAGAAAACGAAAAATGCCGAAAAAAGACCGACTGAAAACATTTGCAGTGGAGACATAGCTTAAGGATATATCCATATGGGTCATACTTGCAGCAGAATTTTCTGTGACTGTCCTATCCATGTGAATGAATGTAGCAGAAATCCATGTTCCTGCCACCGACAACAACCCAGTTTTCAGGCGCAAAAGTTTTAAACTTTCTGCCATTTGCGACTGTGCAAAATTAGAGCTAAACATGGTCTAATTATTTCATCCTTTTTCCTGCAGTTGCATGTTTTTTTTTTCAAGAAAGCAGTAGAATATTTTATGGTCATTTTTGCTAAAGAAGAATAAAAATAGTGTAAGAAATAAAGAGATACAGAACAATAAAACACATATGACCACCAACTACTGTTCAAAAGGTGAGCCTGGAGTACAAAACGCACCACTTACCTGGTGCTATGAGGGGCTGGTTATCCTCTATCAAGATATCCTTGTACTGATCCTTGTGTCCTTCTATGTACTCCCACTCCTCCCCAGAGAAATAGACAGTGACGTCCTGACACCTTATAGTAACCTAACACACATAAAGATGCAAACTTAGTGGGGATGCCATGAAACTTTGGGTCCTCTTGGCTTCTGTACCACACTGTCACAATGACAGTCCATAATCTGGGGTCTTCCACATGGCTATTATTACGCTTTGTAAAGATTACATGTACAGATTGTTTTCAGTCCTCACACCACATGTGTCTTTTGTTTACTGTATGCTACTCTCCTGCACTTGTCAGTGTAATGGCTCAGCTTTTTACAGAGAAACTTAATATGCTAATCACTGCTATAGAACCATCCATAGCTTGAGGAGACAGGGTGACTGTAAAACTGCTTGTGACTCAGTGAAACACCGTGGTGAGAAAACCCCTTTAATAATGACCTCTGCACCAGTCACAAAACATACCTGGTACACTCTCTCATAGAATTTGATCTCCTGTACAAGGATTGCAATGAAAAGTAATACCTCTATAATAAACCTGGATCTGCCTTGGACAATATAAAATGAATACAGCTCATCTCCTTCCTGCAAAGTCACCTCTGCACCAGTCACACAGCTGGCCCATTACACTCCACGGCACGGGTTTTCACCAGGTTTTTCAGACGGTTTGCGGTTTTGAACACCGTCTACTAACCGGGTGAATACTTTTAACCCGGGCCTCTATGGAAATGCCGCGCAGCAATCCCCACTGCATGGGTTTTGCGCCCGGCGGTTTTTCAGACCACCGGTGGTTCATTCTTATGTGCGGTTATCAGGCGGCAGAAGAACATGTCTATGTGAAGGGGGAGGGCTGTTCTCCGCTAGTTGCAGAGAAAAGCTGTCCCCATGTGGCTGTGTGCACGGCACAGAAACAGTTCAAATACTGGTCGGATAAACTGAACGGTATTTGTCCTGTGCCGTGTAAATGGCCCTTAAAGTGAACCTGTCACCTAGTTTATGCCCCCCTTGCTGAGGGCAGCACAAGCTAGTATCAGACCTGCTGTTTCCACCGCTGTGTCTTTTATTCTGTAAAATGCTGGAGTTTTAGAGTATTTAATGCTCAAATCTGCAGTTTTCAGCAAGAAAAGAAATTCGAAGAGTCAGTCAGTTTTTTTTTTTAAAACTCCGCCCACCTGAGGCTAGCCCTGCCCACCTCAACTGATGAACCTATTACTTTGAATAGGTAGAAACATGTGAATAACTGCAAGGTGGGCAGGGCTAGCCTAGGTTGGGAGGGGCTAACACCTACTCATGAATAAGATTTGAGGGGTAAATGCTCTAAAACTACAGCATCTTCCAGAATAAGGGGCACAGTGCTGGAAACAGTAGGTCTGACACTAGCTTGTGCTGTCCTCAGCAAGGGGGGTATAATCTATGTGACAGGTTCTCTTTAAGCTTGTGAGGCATCTCCAGACACTAGTTTCCTATGACTATGTGGCTGTTGTAAAGCAAATCTCTGAACGGAGATGGCTGCCGCCATAATCATTTTTAAGATTATTATAAATAAATCCACAACCAAAAAGTTAGATTAGAAAAATGAATATTTAATTTAAATAATTTAGTAGAAAAAAAAACCTCTAGTTGCTACATTCCCTTTAACCCACTTTTGCAGTGCTTCGTTGAGTAGGTCTTTGGTAACCTCTTAGCTAAGGACCAAACTTTACAAGAAATCAAGCCAGATGTGAAGAGTTCAACATCTCCTATCTGAACTACTGTAGCATCCTTCTCTGAGGCCTCCTATTTAACACTCTTGTTCTCCTCCAATTATTTCCTAACCTTGCTCAACTAATGCATCTTCCCACTGCCAATCCCTTCAATGGTTACTTGCTGCCTAGCTAATTCAGTTTAAATGGTTAATCCTGACTACAAGACTGTCATATCCTACCTTCCCCATACATCTCTAACTTCCCAATACCTCCACTAAAATATTCTCTTGTCCCAAATCTGTCCACTTGATGCTGTCCTCCATGAATCTCTGACCTAGTCTCCTGATCCCCCCACTCTCATAATATCCTGTAGACACCCACAAGATGTCATATCTCTTACCACACAATATCTCCCCTCACATAATATGCTATGTACAACCTGTCCTCTACATACATCTCCTGATAACTCAGGCAATCTCCACTTCTCACAAGACCTCCTTCTTTACTCTCCTCTAATCTGCTCCTCTCACAACCTCTTCCAAGATTTCTTCTGTGCATCCCTTATACTTCAGAGTTTATTAACATAGTACATCAGACTCTTGCAGAGTCGGGACCTGCTGTTCACCCTCCACTCAGTAGATGGCACCAGTACACTGACAGAGCAAGGTAAGAACCCTTGGAGGAACAGTAAGTCAGTTAGTGGTAGTTGGATGCTGCAGAGAGCAGACATGTCAAAGGGAGAGCATACAGTAAGGCCCAGAGCCTGAGAAATACTGACAGTGAGAAGGCCCAGTAGAAAGTACCACAAGGAAGCACGGGTAATATGTAAACAGAGAGACTCCAATCTCACAGGCACACACCGGAGACAGGCTGCTGCTTTTCCTGCCTTTGTAGCTGGTGAGCAGATAGAGCAGCATGTAAGATAGGCCACTAAGTCGAGCAACACAGAACATACAGCGGCCTAATAATTAGCTATAAGGCAGTGTAAGACTTGCATTGATCATCTCAGAGGAATGCATAGAAATGTAGAGAAAGTGGCACGGTGTGTTTTGGAGAGCCTGTGTGCAGGCAATATAACTAAACAGAACACCGGAATGGAGCTCATTATTTCTGAAGAAAGCTTTCAATAATAGTATTGGCAAAAAAACCTTAATTATTAACTGGGCAAAAAACCTTTATTAGGCCCACGGCTGCCATGACCACCCAACTGAACCCCTCAATTGTGTTGCAAGGTGGGATGATCGGTGAGAGAGGGAGCTAGCTTTCTTGGTCTATAAGAGTGCTGACCACAACATCTGAGGATTTAAATGGCCAGAATTGAAGTTAATCCCAATCCCAGCTCCAGCAGGTATATTTTAGTGGTATATGCATATGTAGTGGTCTCAGCATCTCAGCTTGCACCATACTGTGCACATGCACATCTGCTGTACATGTATGGTGGTTGTCACTAAAGTGTCCACTGTCACAGTGGTTGGTGCAACATCATAACTGAAGAAAACCTACTCATATGCTTACATTTCTCTTCCATGCTTCTTTGGTGTAGTGTGTAAGGTTAAATCACTTGATTTCCTAGAATTATTTAGGCTTTACTGCTATCACACAGGGCTGCAGTCATCATCCAGAAACCTCCCTACCAGCAATGCTCACCTATCTAGCCATCACCCAGAAACCTCCCTCCCATTAGTGCTCACCTATCTAGCCATCACCCAGAAACCTCCCTCCCAGCAGCGCTCACCTCTCCAGTCAGCAGCTCAGTGATCTTGTTAGTGAGGTCCAGGATCTCCTGATAGTGGTTTCGCTCATGTATCCGTGAGTGATGCAGAGGCCCAGTGATAGTGATCTGATCCCCGCCACATGCTTCATTCTCATTAGTTATTTTCTTCACCACTATATAATCCTGTACATGGAGAAAAACAGTGATGTCACTTGGTACATTCCCTTCACCTCTCGAGTCATCTTCTCACTTTAACGACCTGTGGACAGCCCACAGACTATAAACCGAAACTAAAGAAAACAGCGTGCACCACCCAAATATCCTACAAAGAGGGTATGTGACGAGGTGCCAAAACCATGAAATATACACAAGAAAAGAGACACCCCACATACCAGCAAATGTTATATAAAAAAAAATACAACTTTATTGATGACACATAGATAAGAATTATTAAATAAAAACAATAAAAAACCATGAAAGGGGCTGAAAACTCCCTCAAGAATTGTAAATAAACAAAAGACGTGAATCCAAGCACGAGTACAAATCATACAGTCCTAAACCACAAGTTTGAGCAGTCAAATACACTAAACAGTATGCATGATGTCAAATACAGTATCCACATTTAAATATCATTCCTAAAATACAGTTGAAACCAGAAGTTTACATACACTATATAAAAAAAAAAAAGACACATATGAATGTTTTTCTCATTTTCCGACATGAAATCAGAATAAACCTTACCCGTTTTAGGTCAATTAGGAACCAAAATTATTTATATTTGCCAAATGCCAGAATAATGAGAGAATTTTTTAAAGGCATTTGTATTACTTTCTGCAAAGTCAAAAGTTTACATACACTAGGATTACTCTGCCTTTATACAATTTGGGACAGCCCATATGATGAAGTCATGTCTTTGGAAGCTTCTAAAAGGTTTATTGGCAACATCTGAGTTAATTAGAGACACAACTGTCAATGTATTTTTTAATGCACACAAGAAACACACTGCTTCGGTGTGTAACATCATGGGAAAGTCTAAAGAAGTCAGCAAAGATAGCAGGAAGATAATTGTGGAGTTGCACAAGTCTGGATCATCCTTGGGTGAAATTTCCAGATACCTGAAGGTGCCTCGTTCATCTGTACGAATAATTATACTAAAGTACAAACAATGTCCAGCCATTGCCACATAATCTTTTTTCATGATGCCATCTATTTTGGCATACAGCTCACGAAGGAGACGGGTTCTGCATTTCAGAAATTAATGTGCTTTGGTCCAACATTTGCATATCAACCCAAGAACAAAAGCAAAAGTGTCAGGACCCACTTACCTGGGCAGTCTCCTGCTTGTGGGATGCAACGCCCTGCACGGGTTAATTTACCCAGCCTGTGTCCACACACTGGGAGAGCCTGTGCTTGCGAGCTCAGAACTGACAGCTCTACAGACACTCTTAGCAGAGGGTAAATCACATAGGCCAATAGGAGGATCTGGACAATGCACCAATCAGCTACAGGGGCACACCATTTAAACCTTCTCAATTCCTGCTTTGCCTGTGAAAGGTTTTAGCTGCTCTGTTCACCTGCTCTCTGTATTTTGCGTTCCTAGTTACCGGACCTTGGCTTGTGTTTGTGACTTCGGCGCCGCTTGTCTCCTGATTCCGTACCTCGTTCCTGATAGTGTTCTGACCCCTGGCTTGTTTTCTGGTATTTCTTCAGTCGTCTGATTCTTGCCCTGACGTACCTGTATTGTGGCTGACCCGGACTGATCGACCTTGCTTTCTCCTGACGGCCCTGCACTTAGTATCGTAGGGTCTGTCATCCAGTTGGGGTCTGCCATCTAGGGCAGCATGCCAAGTAGGCAGGGACAGTAGCCTGGGTTGCAGTCAGGGCCCACTGCACCTCCTTTGATGTGACAAAAAGACCTTGTGAAGATGCTGGCAGAAGCTGGTAAGATTGTGTTATTATCAACAATGAAACGAGTAATGTATCAACATGGGTTAAAAGGTCACTGCCAGGAAGAAGCCATTACTCCATTTTCAAATACACAGGAACAAAGACCTACATTTTTGGAGACCTGTCCTGTGGTCGGATGAAACTAAAATTGAACTGTTTGGCCATAATGACCATTGTTACTTTTTGGGGAAAAAAGGGAGAAGCTTGGAAACCTAGGAACACCATCCCAATTGTGGAACATGGGTGTGGCAGCATCATGTTGTGGAGTTGTTTTGCTGCAGGAGGGACTTGTGCACTTCATAAAATAGATGGCATCATGAGGGAAGAAGATTATGTGGCAATACTGAAGCAACATTTGAAGACATCAGCCAGGAAGTTAAAGCTTGGACAAAATGGGTCTTCCAAATGGACAATGACCTGAACCATACTGCCAAATTGGTTACAAAGTGGCTAAAGGACCAAGTCAATGTTTTGGAGTGGTCATCACGAAGCCCTGATCACAATCCTATTGAAAATTTATGGGCAAAGCTGAAAAGGCAAGTGTGAGCAAGGCGACCTACAAACATGACTCAGTTACAGCAGTTCTGTCAGGAGGAATGGGCCACACTTCTTACCAACCACTGTGAGAAGCTTGTGGAAGGATATCCAAAATGTTTGACCTAAGTCACACAGTTTAAGGGCAATGCTACCAAATAATAATGAAATGTAGGTAAACTTTTGAATTTGCAGAAAGTAATAAAAATTATCTCTCTCATTCTGGCATTTGACAAATATCAATAATTGTGGTAATCCTAATCGACATAAAACGGGTCAGGTTTATTCTGATTTCATGTCAGACAGTGAGAAAAACATGCATATGTGTCCTTTTATATAGTGTATGTAAACGTCTGGTTTCAACTGTATATACTACATTTTGAACTACACACCTAGTATATAACAATAGAGAATGCCAAGATTCAATAAATTCTGTGAAAAACTAGTCCCAACTAGTTCACTTCTTTTGTGTATCTACAATAGAGTGGGCATTCTTGATTTTTTTTTGTGTATGTCCTTTTGTGTTTTAATTGATTTTGTGAAATCAATTCTAAGTGTCATTAATAAAATTGTAGATTTGTATATACCATTTGGTGTTAGGTCTTAGTTGCCAACTTTTGAAAATGAAAAAGCAGGAGACTATAGACGGCGGCGCGCGTATCTTTTCGGTATGCCACGCCCCCCTTCAAAAAGCCACACCCACTCCACCTAACTGCCTAACGGCTTTGGAAGAAAGCCAGGTAGATGCCCTTATAGCCAGGTAGTAACCCCCTCATGAGCAGGTAGTGCCCCTTACAGGCAGGTAGATGCCCCCTTGTAGCCAAGTAGATGCCCCTCTGTAGCCAGGTAGGTGCCCCCCTTTGTTAGCCAGGTAGGTGCCCCCATTGTTAGCCAGGTAGTGCCCCCATTGTTTGCCAGGTAGTGCCCCCTCTGTTGCCAGGTAGTGCCCCCATTGTTGCCAGGTAGGTGCCCCCTCTGTTGCCAGGTAGTGCCCCCAATGTTGCCAGCTAGTGCCCCCTCTGTTGCCAGCTAGTGCCCCTTCTGTTGCCAGGTAGATGCCCCCTCTGTTGCCAGGTAGATGCCCCCTCTGTTGCCAGGTAGATGTCCCCTCTGTTGCCAGGTAGATGCCCTCTCTGTTGCCAGGTAGATGTCCCCTCTGTTGCCAGGTAGTGCCCCCTCTGTTGCCAGGTAGATGTCCACTCTGTTGCCAGGTAGTGTCCACTCTGTTGCCAGGTATTGCCCCCCATTGAGTTATGCCGCAGTAGTGCCCCCTCTGTTGCCAGGTATTTAGAATGTCCCCTCTGTTGCCAGGTAGTGCCCACTCTGTTGCCAGGTAGTGCCCCCTCTGTTGCCAGGTCGTGCCCCCTCTGTTGCCAGTAAGAGTCCCCCATTGTTGCCAGGTAGTGCCCCTCTGTTGCCAGTGAGTAGCCCCCTTCCTCCCCCCTATATGCTAATACCAAATAAATAATAAAACCACTTCTCACCAGGTCCTGCAGCACCGCGTTCCGGACGATCCCCTCCGCGCATAGGAAAGTAATAAGAGACCGCAGCGTCACTCACCCTGCAGCCGGCGTCACTTCCCACGGCGCCAGTGAAGTGTGTAGCGGCGTCATCACCCGCAGCCGGGACATACACGGGGAGAGGTGAGGAGGGCAGCGATCCCATCCCTGCCTCCTCCCTGCACAGCGAGACTCCGGGCGGGTGAAGCGGGCCCAGCGGCCGCTTCACCCGCCTGTAGGAGCGGCCCGGCGGCGCCAGAGTAGCGCACTAGCGCTACTCTGGCGCCGCGGCCATTTAAAGAGCCCCCGCCGCCTGCTGGCGGCGGGAGGAATGCCAACTCCCCCGGGAGGGCGGGAGGGGACCCCAAATAGCGGGACCCCCCCGCCAAAAACGGGAGAGTTGGCAGGTATGTGTTAGGTGTGAACTATTATATGGGTTGTCTCTTTTCTTGTTGTGAATATTTCATAGACTGTAAAGGTCTAGTGGGATGGAAGTGACTTTGCAAGGACATTCCTGAATTTCCTTGCAGAATCTGCTGCACAGATGGAAGGCAGCAGGCTCAGACTGGCCCACATGGGAGTAGGTAAAACAGCTGGTGGGCCCCTGGGCAGAAAGAAAGAGGCAGAGTGCAAGAGTTATATCCAGTATGTATAGTCATTTAGGGTAGCCCAAAGAATCAACTCCATTGGTGGACCGCCAAAAATCAACTCCACTGGTGGCCCAAGGTACTCCAGTCCGACACTGGAAGGCAGAGATGTTTTATTGCCATCCCTACTTTCCTGATCATTGTACACTTCCCAGTTTTCAGGCTTCCTCTTTCCATCACCAGTGAAAAAGTAATCCCCGGGGCGGTGTAACGGCAGGCAGACTCAGACGGGCCCAAAGGAGAACAGGGGAACCACCGGGGAGCCCCTGAGCATGGCAGACCTGGAGTTTATTTCAAACTGCATATACACATCCTTGGGAGAGGCAGAAAGGCCGACACTAACTGCAGGAGCTGCTAACTCTTAGGGCCGGTTCACACAGCTCATTCAAGCCGTAATTGAGGGACTGATTTCGCCCGCAAATAGGCCTTGAGTAAGGGGTGGGGCGCTGCCCACCGGACCCGTAGACTTTCATTATCCACGGCGCGTATCCCGCCAGGATAATGAACGTGTCACTTTCTCCCCGCCCGGCGGATTCGCCGAGCTGGGAGGAGAGACGGAATCCACAGTTCTCTATGAGAACTGTGGATTACCTTACCATAATGGCTGGACAGATTCCAGACGTATTGCAGCGCAGTACGGCGCGCAATGCGGCTGCAATTCGTCCCTGCAATAAGCCGTGTGAATGGCCCTTTAACAGATTCATATCAACTCTGCAGTAAATGATGGCTAATATTACTGGGGCTAATATTTATTAACTATATAGAGAAAAAACAGAAACCACAACAAGCAACTTTTAGTCCTGCCCCCCTCTCACCCCCATGATGCAATACTGTGTATCACCTTTATAAAAGTGTCTGCAAAAAAGGTGGGGTTGCACAAATGTAAAACATATTTTAATGATACATTTTGCAATAAAATTATTAAATAGAAATGTGTGTTTTTCAAGTTTTTCCTATTTAACTTTCCACTGATATTTTTTTTTTTAATTATAATGTAAACGTTATCTTTTTGTATACAGAAAGAAGACAAAACATTTTAATAACTGAGCAAGACGCAAAAAAATGTAAAAAAATGAAAGTGTGCTGTTCAGCAATGGGGTAAACAGAGCAGTCATGAAGAGGTTGAGAGACATGATATGTGACACGATTTCCAGAATCCCTCACCTCTCCAGTCACCAAGTAGATGATTTCTAGGGTAAGGTTTAATATGCTCTCCGCCATCTGTTTTTTGTCTTTGTCCTTCCTTAGCAGGTCAGTCCTTTTTGCTTAAAGAGCACCTATCACATAAACATTTATAGTAGATGAAATTAAAAGATTTATTTCACATACATGTCATTAGTAATCCGATGATTTCCCTCAGTATTACAGGAACGTAGGTTTTACTTTCACTTTGTCAGAGAGAGCGACAATCTGGTAAGATTACTTCTGTGGGAGATACCAACTGTGCAGGGAATGGCGGGGGGGCTAAGGACATAGCTGCTTGTACAAGTTTAATCTGAGTCTCTCAATGTACTGCAGCAGGCACAGCTCACTGAGAACATATATCTGACAGGGTTTACCTGTTGCTTTTAGCCTCCTCCTCCTTAGAACACAGACATTCTTATTACACTACTGTTAGGCCATGTTCACACGGCTTAAAATGGGACGCATTTCAGTCCGTAATTACGCGCCGTAGTACGCGAATTACGGCTGGAATACGTCCCAGTCATTACGGTAATCCACAGTTCTCATAGAAAACTATGGATTACGTCTCCTCTCCCTGCTCGGCGAATTCGCCGCGGGGGGAGATAAGTGACATGTGAATTACCAGCGGCGTATAAGCGCCGCTGGTAATGAAAGTCTATGGGCCGGCGAGGTGCTGGCACCCCACTCCCGCCCCCACCATACGGCATAATTGCGGGGCGTAATTATGCCCCGCAAATAAGCCGTGTGAACATAGCCTTAGTGTAGTAACACCCAGAATGAAGTTAGCAGCATAGAGTTCACACTGTACAGATGATACAGGTTTAGAGGCTCCCACCAGCACAGTAGACTCTCCTAGCTCAGAAGCAGGAAGTTTCACAGAGCTGTTAACATAGTGACCTATGGGACAGTGGTTTTTTTCTAAACTAAATTACAGGGGAAATGCTTTCATTTTCCTAATAAAACATATTTGGGAAAGTGTTTATATTTTAGTCTTCTATTACTTCATAAGGTTCTCTGGAGGTGATATGTCCTCAAGAAACCCAAAGAGAAAAGGAGAGCAAGTCAAAACCTTCATACACGATGTACTTCTAAGTACAATATTATCCCACTAATTGGAGGCTGTAAAGGAATACTCATTAATCTGGTTAGGTAACAGATTGCTCCGGCACCAAGAGGGCTTCAGCTTCATATAGTTAAAAATTATTCATATCTTTATTTCGTCATGTTGAAAATGCAACAACCTTTAGCACTGTAACCTCCGCAGACACGTTTCAGGCACAAGCCTGTATTCAAATACAGGTTGATGCCCGAAACGCTTCTGCAGAAGTTACAGTGCTAAAGGTTGTTGCACTTTTAACATGAGGAAACAAAGATGTGAATAATTTTTAACTATATGAAGCTGGAGTCTTATTGGTGCTGGAACAATCTTTTACATAAATGGATTACTGAGACACTCTGCGGGTCCACAGAGTCTGCTGTCATGCACCAACGCTCAGAGGACAAGGAGTCCGTACAGGTGAGCGGGCAGAAACACATTGCTATATATTAAAGGAATACATATCCATATTTATATCCATACCAGAAATCTCCCTGGACACCACAAGTCCTCTGGCAGCGTCCTCTAAGGGGGGACCTTGCTTCATTCACACAGTTGTTACATTGCTCTCATCACTGGCAGTTGTATATGTCTGTATGTAGTGAGCATCTCCTGGTATCCTTCAGAGGAAACAAAGAAAAAAAATGGGACATTATTTACTGAAAAACACTACATAGGTCATACTTACAGCTCAATGGCTGGACTAGACTGAACCCAGTAGCAGGCAACACTGGCCCCTATACTACTTAGGAAAGATAAACAGGTGCAGCTAATTGCTGAGCAGTAGCTCATATACCCCACCACTAGGGAAACAATTAGATGATAAAAAAAAACTGCACATTAAATTGATACCTGTTCATACCAGTATGCACAAAAGTTACAGTGTAATACATGGGGAGATTGCACAAATGCAAAAATACCAATAAGACAACCACTCACCTGACCTCCATGTATGAGGGGGTGGCTGCTAGTACTACAATTGCATATAAACAAGGTGATACAAAAAGGTGCCATTAAAGCAGATACATGTGGCGCACCATGCTGGCTTACAGCCTATTAGTGAGGCCCATACTATTCGATTGGGCGGACTGCCCAGCACTTTCAGGCGTCCAACACAAAATACAAACACCGTCTGCTCCCAAGTATTTTTGGGAAGATAAAAAATAACATACTGGAAAAATATTAAGTATGAGGTATTAGTTGATACAGTGGCCACGGTACGCAAGCTTTTGTTTCGCCTTACCTATATGCAATTGTAGTACCAGCAACCACCGCCCTCATGCATGGAGGGCATGTGAGTGGTTGTTTTATTGGTATTTTTGCATTTGTGCAATCTCCCCATGTATTATACTGTGGCTTTTCTGCATGCTGGTGTGAATGGGTATCAAGTTAAAGGGGTTTTGCCACGTTCTAATGTTGACGTGGGATCCTCCAAAATGGGTATTTAATCACTTTTCTAAATATCGGTCATTAAAAAAGTGAAGCTTGTGAGATCTACAGCCTTCCATTCATGCCCTTAGTTTCCTGACAGTTTACATAAGACACCAGCTGATCTGGCCGCGTTTGCGTTGTTTGCACTTCCTATCTGATGGCAGGGAACATGAACGAGCTTTGAAGGGACTGGGGAGAAAAGATCCTGTGTCTTTTGTATAGAGAATCCACTGGTTGTAATGTAATTATCTGAGTAAACATGCAGACGCTCCCTGGCTCCCTGTTCAGCCTCCTCCCCCCCCTGCATTCTGCATCAGTTTGTGAACAAATGAAAGAACCCTGCCTGCTCGGAGCTTATCTTCTCTCCTGAGCACAATACAGTTATCCCCTGTGGATTAGCCAAACAATGTTTACTCAACTACAGAGACTGAGTATCAGGAGCGTCCTTGGGAGTTGGAGCGATAACATCACAGAGGAGGTACTTGTATTTTTAAACACAGGAACACATCTTCATGTTGGGCAATGGGTTTAAATCTTACAGATTAGAATGACATGATGGAAATGAAAATCTGTCTGGATAAAGAAGGGGGATCTCTGGATAGGTTCAATAGTATATAAAATAATAGTAATATTAAATGTATCCCTATAACATATGTATATAATACACACACACGTATATATACACATACACTGTAACAGGGGCGTCGCTAGGCAGTATTATTCGGGGCTCGTGCCCCGGATATATTGCCTGCTGCCCCGAATCTTTCCTTCCCTGGCCGGCCCTCATTCCCTATAGTCAGAGGCGGGATGACGGGTAGGCAGAGGTAGGCAATCGCCTAGGGCGCCTACCTCTGCCTATCCCTAAGGGGAGCAGGCAGGGCCCCCCGGCCCCGAACCTCGCCGGGCTGCAGGCCGCTGCCATAAGCCTGAGGCACCGGCGGCCTCTTTGACCGCTTCTACAGAGCAGAGAGCGAGCGCTCCTTGCTCCGCAGACAGTGTCGGACCCGCTCACCGACACCGCGGGGCTGCCGGGTCCTCAAAGCGCTGAGGACGCGGCGTGGCCCCGTGCGGTTCAGCTGGCAGCGTTGCGATGAAGTGATGTCATCGCGACGCTGCCTCTCCTCGGGCACACAGCGCGTCACAGGCTGTGCGCCCGAGGAGCTGCCGGAGAAACGCGCGGCTGAAGAGGACAGAAGAGGAGCGCGCGCCCGGGAAGCAGGTAAGTATTAATGTTATTTTTAAGTGCCTGCCTGTGGCCCCTATAATGCCTGCCTGTGGCCCCTATAATAACTGCCTGTGGCCCCTATAATGCCTGCCTGTGTGCCCCCTATAATACCTGCCTGTGTGGCCCCCTATAATGCCTGCCTGTGTGCCCCCTATAATGCCTGCCTGTGGCCCCTATAATGCCTGCCTGTGGCCCATATATACCTGCCTGTGGCCCATATATACTGCCTGCCTGTGGCCCCTATAATCCTGCCTGTTGCCCCTATATACTGCCTGTGGTCCCTATAATGCCTGCCTGTGTGCCCCTATATACTGCCTGTGGCCCTTATAATGCCTGCCTGTGGCCCCTATAATGCCTGCCTGTGGCCCCTATACGCCTGTGGCCCCTATACGCCTGCCTGTGGCACCCATACGCCTGCCTGTGGCCACCATACGCCAGCCTAAGCCCCCAGACGCCTGCCTGTGGCCCCTAGTTATATACCTGCCTGTTTGCCCCTATAGCTATATAACCTGCCTGAGTGACCATATGTCTATATGCCTACCTGAGAGTGCCCCTATATACCTGCCTGAGAGTGCCCCTATTGCTATATACCTGCCTGAGTGCCCCAATCTCTATAGACCTGCCTGAGTGCCCCTATATTTAAATACCTACCTGTCTAATGGGACAATATACATGTACCTGCCTGACTGAGAGGGCATATCTATATACCTGTCTAACTGAGAGGACTTATATACCTTTAAGTAAGGAGTTACTGGAAATGTGAGGATTCTAAGATATTTGTCTCCAAATCCTCAGGGACGAGTCGTAGCCGGGAGCACTCAGCAAGAAGGTGAGAACCGGATGGAGAAGAACAGGGAAGGTGGACGACGCTGATCAGAAATGATGTCTCCGGTGAGTCACTAAATGTAACTGCAGTGTAATCACTTATATGTCTACAGAGCGTCTACATACAACTAGTATCTACCACTATGTGGTCACTGTATGGCGGTGGTATATGTAATCAGAGCCTGTGTGCAGCTGATAGTGTGAGGGTCGTGTTTGGTCAGAGACTGGCAGGATTATTTGATCCTTAAGTAGTAATAGTTTTGGGTCTTGGTTTTGTAGGAGTGTTTTTTAGTAACAATCCTTCGTCCGGTAGATTTGCTCCATGTATCGGTGGATTATTTGGTGACTGTTATTTAGGGGTATTACACATGGAGGTGAGAGGTTTTAAAAAAGCAAATTTGTCATTGTGCAGTGACTGCTGAGGAGATGGACAGGAGCTATGTGGAATGTGCAGAAAATTAGTGACAGGACCTGGCGCAGGGGTGAGAGGAATTAGTGTGGTGGGGGGGGGCATTTTTTGGAGAGTGAGTGGGGGGGGGCATTTTTGGGGGAGTAAGGGGGGGGGGGCGCCATTGGCTGTACTTGCCTAGGGCACCAAAATGCCTTGTCCCGGCCCTGCCTATAGTAGTGCAGTGCTGCATTGTTGTTCATGCGGCGCGGGCGACTACTACATGTACTGTTTCTCTACTGCTGCGGCCGCCGGGGCTCCGTGCAGGCTGCTGTGCAGGGTCCGCAGCTGAGCAGCGTATCTTTCGAGATTTCCATGTGTTTTTTTGCCCTTTTTGCAGTGGTGTGCCACTGGTATTGGACTGTGTGCATATGTATATGTGCCGCAGCCATGCCACCAGGTTCGCAGTGTTTTTTTTCAGAAATGTTTTTCTGTGCAGGACTATACGTTGTATTTGGCACATATTTGCTTTTAAACTATATAAGGAAAAGTAGATACCTCCATTTTGGTTTCCTGCACGCCCACCTCCACAGGCTGTTATATCAATGCACTATGCTTTGAGAGGTTGGTGCTTTTTTTTATTTTTCTCTCTGCATTTTTGGAGGCCGTTTGGCACAGTGAGAGGTCTGAAGTTGACCCAGGTGAGAGATAACATAGAGTAGGACCACCCAACTGAGATTCCGTTGTAAGCCGGGGGTGGCTTGAGCATTTTTTGGCCAAAAACATGCGGACTAAGAATCTCAAAGTTTTTTCATATATTGTAGATAGCATGAACTGATTCTGTTCACAAGCTGAATTAACGGGTTCTGTTGTTATTGTTTGCCGTCCAGGAGACAATGAATTTCTGTTTATGTTTGCACCTCAAACACCTGTGTCTGCACTTACCGTGACTACAACTGAGCTAAAAACCGCTACAATACACATAAAGAGATACAGTATTAGGCCATGTTTACTCGGCTTAAAATTGGACATATTTCAGTCCGGAATTACGCACCGTAGTGCGCAAATTACGGCTGGAATACGTCCCAGTCATTACGGTAATCCACAGTTCTCATAGAGAACTATGGATTACGTCTCCTCTCCCTGCTCGGAGAATCCGCAGCGGGGGGGAGATAAGTGACATGTGAATTACCAGCGGCGTATACGCGGCGCTAGTAATGGTAGTCTATGGGCCGGCGAGGAGCCGCCCCCCGTCCACACGGCGTAATTGCGGGGCGTAATTACGCCCTGCAAATAAGCCGTGTGAACGTAGCCTTAGACACATTACAATAATTATACAAGTCACACTCACCCATCACTAACTTATCAGATGCTGGATCTCCATAGAGAAAAGGCTCTCATGATCATGTGATCAGTCACATGTATGGGGGGAGTCAGGCTGCACATAGCCTGGCAGGGAGGACTGAAGGACCTTTCATGATGTCATGTGACCAATCATTGCAGATGGAGGAGCCGGGCTGTGCTGCTAATCAGCTGTGAGAAACCCTTTCCTTTAAAACACACAGTTTCCGCAAAAATACACTATATACCCCACACAGCCGGGGGCCCCCCCGTAAAAAAATTTATATACAACACAGCCCCCCACCATACACTAAAAAACACCACACAGCCCCGGGCACCATACACTATATACACACACGCTCCGCACCGAAACTATATACAAACACAGCTCTCCCCCGTACACAAAAACACACACGGGTCTTGCCTTTTACACAATATACGCACACAGCTTCCCCCGTACTTTTAAAATACACAACAGCTCCGCCCCATAAAATAAATCCCACACACAGCTCTCCCCCTACATTTATAAACACACAGCTCCGAAACCTTTCACTAAATACATACACAGCTCCCCCCCTTACACTATATAAACACACACACAGCCTGCCCTGTAAAACTATATCCCACACCACAAAAGCTCCCCCCTCCCCACTATATACACACACACACACCCTCTGCCCCGTACCCCTAAAATACACAAAACAAATCTCCCCCGTACACTATATAAACACAAGCTCCGCACCAAACCTATTTACACAAAAGCTTTTACATCTACACAATATGTAGTGTACGATGTAAAAGCTGTGTGTATAAAGGGGACGGTGAAAGAGCTCTGTGTATATACCATTTTTCCCCCTGAAAACCCTTATATACACAGCCCCGGAAGAGTCCCACTTTATCCACACACAGTCCGCCACTATATGCCCCACACAGCTCTGCCCCTTAAACATTAAAATAATACACACTCCAAAAACCGTACACTATAAAACATACACAGTCCTGCCCCTACACTAATACATCCCACAGTCCTGCACCGTACACTATATACACACAAAACCTCCCCCCGTACACTATATACAACACAGCTCCCCCCTTTACATTAAAAAACACACACAGCTCCGCACCGTACATAAAATACATACACGGTCCGCCCCAAAAAACACTATATACACCCCACAGCTCCGCACCGTACTTTATATACACGCACACTCCCCCCCGTACACTTATACACACACAGCTCTGCCCCTACACAAAATACCCACCCCCGGCCTCCCCCTACACTAAAATACACACACGCTCTGCCCCGTACCTATATACACACACAGCTCTGCCCCCTACACTATATACAACACAGCCCCGCCCTACACTATATACACCACGGGCCCGCCCCGTACACTATATACACACACACAGCCCCTTCCCCCCGACACTAAAAACACACACACAGCTTTTCCCCCGCATTATATACCCCCACACGGGTCCGCCCCATCACTATAAAACACACAGTTTCCGCACCATACACAAATTTTCACAACAGCCCCCGAAACCCGTACACTAAATACACAAAACCACCCCTTGCCCCGTACACTATATACACACAGCCCCCCCCCTCCAAAAAAAAAAATATATACACACCCCCGCTCAACCCCGTACACTATATACCCACACATTTTCTGCCCCGTACACATTTCACACAGCCCCCGCACCATACACTAATACACACACCCGCTCTAACCCCGTACACTTTTAAAACACAAAACAGTTCTCCCCCGTAAAATAAAAACACACACAGCCCCGCACCATACACTATATACCAACAGCCCCCGGCCCCATACTTTATTTTACACCACAGCTCTGCCCCGTTCATTATATCACACACAGCCTGCCCGTACACTATTTTACACAACAGCACCCCCCCCGTACTTTAAAAAACCCAACACAGCTCTGCCCCGTACTTTATATACCCACACAGCCCGCCCCATACAATAACATACAAAAGCTCGGCCCCGTACACTATTTTACCCCCCACACACACAACTCTGCCCCGTACACTATATACACACACAAACTTCCCCGTTCCATTATATACACACACAGCTCTCCCCCGTTACACTATATACAAAAAACAGCCTGCCCCGTAACTATATAAACACACAGTTGCCCCGTACTTTAATATACACTACAGCCCGCACCATACACATATACCACACAGCTCTCCCCCGCCCAAAAAATACACACACACCCTCTGCACCATACACTTTTTAAAACATACACAGCTCTGCCCCGTACATTATATGCACACACAGCTCCGACCAGAACACTATATACACACACAGCTCCGCACCATACACTATATACACACACAGCTCCGAAACCAAAACTTTTATATACAAAACACAGCCCCTCCCCCGAACACTATTTTCACAAAACAGCCCCGGGCACCATACCACAATACACACAGCTCAAAAATCATAAACTAAATGTAGTTATGATTTAGGGGCGGGTTTTGAAAATTTTGTTTTAGGGGTTTAGAGCTCTTTTGTAAATACACAGTTTTGCCCCTGTAAACTATATAACACACAGCTCCGTAGAGTACACAATTTTACAACACAGCCCCGCCCCACTATATACACACACACTCCGCCCCTTACATTAAAACCCTTTCACAGCCCCCCAACCGTACACAAATTAACATACCACAAGCTTGCACCTTTACACAAATATCCCATACACACCCCTGCCCCGTAAAAAAAAATTTTCATACACGGGTCCTGCCCCCTTTACCCTAATACACACACAGCTCTAAAAACCGTACACTAAAAAAAGGGACACAGCTCTCCCCCCACACTATATATACACAAAACCTCTCCCCGGTACACAAATTTTTAATTATTATTTATTATTATTTATTTTAAACCCCCCAAATTGTTTCCCAGGGCGCGGTACATTCGGGGGGGTTCCCTACATTACTTTAAGTCAAACAATTCAGTGATAAGGGATAATGACTTTTTGGCACGACAAGGGAAAAGGGACCCTCCCCGCGAGGGTTTAAACAACCCCTACAAGGGGGGGGGAAAGAACGGGAGGTAAAGGGGGCAGACATGTCTGTGGAGGAAGTAGTGCAAGTTTAGTGAAGGTTTTAGGCAACCCTGAAAAATTTTGGGTTTTTCGGGTTGTTTTTAAAAAAGCGGGTAAAGGGGAAGGAAGTCTGATGTTTTGGGGGCAGTTTTTTCCCCGAGTGGGGGTGAAGCATGGGAGAAGTATTGGGAGACGGTTTGTGAGGAGCTGAAAAGGGGGAGAGCAGAGGAAAAGGGCCCTGTGAGGAGGGGGAGAGTCCCGGGGGGGGAGATTTTGGGAAAAATTTGGCAGAAAAATGTATGGAGGGGAGAGGCGGGGGAGCCTTGTGGGGTCTTTGGTTAGTAGTTTGGGAAAGGGAATTCGGGGGAACAAGGGGAAGCCATTAAGGGAAATTGGCAGAGGGGAGAGGCAGAGGAGTTCGGGGGAGAGGGGTGGTTTAAGCCCGGCAGCCAGATTTAAAGGGAGGGATTGGGGGGAGCGAGGGTGCTACGGGAGGCCACTAAAAAGGGGAAGTTCAGTAGCCCTAACGGGAGGGACAAGGGCAGGGACCAGCATTTTTGTGTGCAAACCCAAAGGGAAATTTGAGCGGATGCGGAGTTTTTTTCGGTGGAGGCGGAAAGGAAAGGGGTAGGGTTTGGTGTGGGTTTGAAAAATAAAGCAGAGCTAGGATTCCCCCAAAAAACAGCGGATTTTGGGGGGACCGGTGAAATGAAGACCCTTTAAACGTAATGGAGACCCGGGGGCCGGGGGTTAAAAGTTGGGGGTGGAAAGATGATAAAGTTCTGTTTTCCCCACATTTATTTTTAGGGAGACGTGATGAAAAGAAGGAGGAAATGGAGGACAGACAGTCAGGGAACCCGGGGAAAGTAAAAAGTACATCGGGGCCAGAGTTGGGGTTTTGGGTATCATCAGCTACGGGTAAAAAGAAAGCCATTGGGGGCTATGAGCTGCCCGAGCCAAGAGGAGAATAGAAAAAAGTAGTAAAAACCCGGGAACTGCCCCTTTGGGGGAACCCCCAAAATAGAGAGGGGCCCGGGGGGAGGAGGTGGAGCGAAATGAGAGACGCTAAAAGTCCGATCAGTGGGGTTTACGAGGAGACCCAGGAAGGACCCCAACCCGTGATGCCGAGGGAGGAGAGGATTTGTAGCAGGGGGGGAAAATGGTCGACGTGTCAAAGGCAGAGGGGCCAAAAAGGAGGAGCACAGAGTAGTGGGGGTTTTTTAAAATTTATTTGGTTGGGTTTGGGGGGTTGGGGGGGGGCCCCAAAAATTTTTTTTAAAAAAAAAGGGAAGGGGGGGAAAATGGGGCGGGGAAAAAATTTTGGCCAAAAGTTTAAAAAAATTTTTTAGGGGGGGGAAATTTTAAAAAATTTTTTTTGGGGGGGGTTTTTTTTTTTAAAAAAAGTTTTTAAAAAAAAAAAAAGGGGGGGGTTTTTTTTGGGGGGGGGGGGGGGGGGGAAAAAAAAATTTTTTAAAAATTTTTTAAATTTTTAAAAAGGGGAAAAAAAATTTTTTTTAAAAAATTTTTTTTTTTTAAAAAAAACCCAAAAAATTTTTAAAAAAAATTCCTTTTTTCCCCCCCTTTATTTTTTTTAAAAAATTTTTTTAAAAAAAAATTTTTTAAAAAAATTAAAAAAAAAAAACCCCCCCCCAAAAAAAAAACCCCCCCCCCCCCCCCCCCCGCCCCCCCCCCCCCCCCCCCCCCCCCCTAAAAAACAAACAACCCCACCCCCCAAAAAAAAAAAAAAAAAAAAAAAAAAAAAAAAAAGGGGGGGGGGCCGGGGGGGGGCCGGGGGGGGGGGGGGGGGGGGTAGGGGGGGGGGGGGGGGTTTTTGTTTAAAAATTTTAAAAAAGGGGAAAATTTTCCGGGGGTTTTCCCCGGGGCCCCCCCCCGGGGGGGGGGGGTTTTGGGTTTTTTTTTTTTGGGGGAGGTTTTGGGAAGGGGGGTTTATTTTGGGGGTTAAAAATTTTTTTTGGGGGGGGTTTTGGGGGGGGAAATAAAAAAAAAAAGAGGGTTAAAAAAAGGGGGGTTTTAAAAAGGGGGGTTTTTTTGGGGGGGGGGGGTGGGGGGGGGGGGGGGGGGGGTTTTTTTGGGGGGGTTTTGGGGGGAAAAGGGGGGGGGGGTGGGGGAGGGGAGTGGGTTAATTTGGGGGTTTTTATTTTGTTTTGGGGGGGTTAAAGGGGGGTTTTTGGGGGGGGGGGGGGTTTTTTTGGGGGGGGGGTTTTAAAATTTATGAAGTTTTTGGGGTTTTGGGGGGGGGCAAAAAAAGGAAAAAAGGGGAAAAAAAAAAAGGGGGGGGGAACCCCCAAAAAAGGGGGGGGGGGGGGGGGGGGAAAACCCAAAGGGAAAAGGGGGGGAAAAGGGGGGGAAACGGGGGGGGGGGGAAGGGGGGGGAAAAAAAACCCGGGGGGGGTTTTTTTTGGGGGGGGGGGGGGGGCGAGGGGGGGGGGGGGGAATTTTAAAAAAAAATTTTAAAAAAAAGGGGTTTTTTGGGGGGGAAAATTTTTTTTTAAAAAAAAATTTTTTCCCCCCCCCCGGGGGGGGGAGGGGTTTGGGGGGGGGGTTTTGGGGGGATTTTTTGAAAAATTAGGAAATTGGGGGGGAGGGGGGGGGGGGGGGGGGGGGGGGGGGGGGAAAAAGGGCCAAAAAGGGGGGAAAAGGGGGTAGGGGAAAAGGGGGGGTTTTTTTTTTTGGGGGGAAAAAAAGGGGAAAAAAAGGGGGGCGGGGGGGTTAAAAAAGGGGGGGGGTTAATTTTTCCCCGGGGGGTTTGGGGAAAAAAAGGGGGGGGGGAAAGGGGGGGAAAAAAAAAGCATAGGTTTTTTAAACACAGTTGGGGTTTTTATGTCCGGGGGACAGGGGGGGGCGGTTGGGTTTGGGGGGGGGGGGTTTTGGGGGGGGTTTTTGGGGGGGGGGGGTGGGGGGAAAAAATTTTTTTTTTTTTTTAAAATTTAAATTGGAAAAGAAAGGGGGAAAGGTTTTGGGGGGGGGGGTGGGGGGGGGCCCTTTTTTGGGGGGGTTTTCGGGGGGGGGGAAAAAAATGAAAAAATTTTAAAGGGGGGAAAAAATTTTTTCCCCCCCTGCGGGGGCCCCCCCCCCCCCCCAAAAAAAAAAAAAAAAGGGGAAAAAAAAAACCCGGCAAGGGTTTAAAAAAAGGGGGGGAAAAAAAAAAAAAACCCTTTTTGGGGGGAAAAAAACCCTTTCCTTTTTTCCCCCCCAAAGGTTTTGGGGGGGTAAAAAAAGGTTTTTTCCACAAGGTTTCCCGGGCCCGAGATAGCAGGTGAGCTCCTGGAAATTTGTTTAAAGGGGGCCCCCCCCGGGGGGGGGGGGAAAAATTTTTTTTTTGGGGGGAGGAGGGGAAAAAAAAAAAAATTTTTTTTTTTTTTCGGGGAAGGGGGAAAATTTGGGAAAAAAAAAAACCCCAAAAGGGGGTTTGGGGGGGGTTTTTGGGGAAAAAAAAGGGGGGGGGGGGGGGGGGGCCCCCGGGGGTTTGGGGAAAACCCCGGGGGGCCCCCCCCCAAAAAAAAGGGGGGGGGGCCCCTTTTTTCCCCCCCCCCCCCCCAAAAAAACCCCCCCCCTTTTCCCCCCTTTCCCCCCCCAAAAAAAAAAAAAAACCCCCCGCCCCCCCTTAAAAAAACCCAAAACCCCCCCCCCCCCCAAAAAACCCCCCCCCTAAACCCAAAAATTTTCCCCCCCAAAAAAACACCTTTCCCCCCCCCCCAAAAAAAAAAAACCCCCCCTTTTTTTCCCCCCCCCCCCCCCCCCCCCCCCCCCCAAAAACACCCCCCAAAAAACCCCCAAATTTTCCCCCAAAACTTTGTTTACCAAAACCCCTTTTTAAAATTTTCCCGGTTTTTTCCCCCCCAAAAAAAAAAAATTCCCCCTTTTAAAGTTAAAAAAAAAATTTTTTCCCCCCTTTTTCCCCTTTAAATTTAAACCCCTTTCTGGGTCACTTGAAGGAGGGCCCCAGAACAGACAAAATCTTTAGTTCTGTACTGTGTAGTCGGTTCCCGGGGGGCCAAAACGTTCCTCAGGTTCGGCAACAGATTCTGGAACCCAGCAGGGTGGATGGCAGGGTTATGGAGGTTTAATTGAGAGAAAATGAGGATTTTTCAGCAGAGCTCACAGCAGAAGCAACTGCCGGGTGGGTGGGGCTATATACACACACAGCCCCTCCCCCGTACACTATATACACACACAGCTCTGCCCCGTACATTATATACACACACAGCTCCGCCCCGTACACTATATACACACACAGCTCCGCCCCGTACACTATATACACACACACAGCTCTGCCCCGTACACTATATACACACACACAGCTCCGCCCCATACACTATATACACACACAGCTCCGCACCATACACTATATACACACACAGCTCTGCCCCATACATTATATACACACACAGCTCTGCACCATACACTATATACACACACAGCTCTGCCCCGTACATTATATACACACACAGCTCCGCACCATACACTATATACACACACAGCTCCGCACCATACACTATATACACACACAGCTCTGCCCCGTACACTATATACACACACAGCTCCGCACCATACACTATATACACACAGCTCTACATCGTACACTACATATAGTGTATGATGTAGAGCTGTGTGTATATAGTGTACGGTGTAGAGCTCTGTGTATATACACAGTTTTGCCCCTGTAAACTATATATACACACAGCTCCGAAGAGTACACTATATACACACACAGCTCCGCACACTATATGCACACACAGCTCTGCACCGTACATTATATACATACACAGCTCCACACCGTACACTATATACATACACAGTCCTGCACCGTACACTATATACACACACAGCTCTACACCGTACACTATATACACACACAGCTCTGCCCCGCACACTATATATACACACACAGCTCTGCCCCGCACACTATATATACACACAGCTCTGCCCCGTACACTATATACACAGCTCTGCCCCGTACACTATATACACACGCAGCTTTGCCCCGTACACTATATACACACGCAGCTCTGCCCCGTACACTATATACACACGCAGCTTTGCCCCGTACACTATATACACACACGCAGCTATGCCCCGTACACTATATACACACGGGAGCTAAGCCCTACACTATTTAAACAACACGCAGCATGCCCGTACACTATATACACACGCCGCTCTACACCGTACACCATATATACACACACAGCTTTACACCGTACACTAAATACACACACAGCTCTACACCGTACACTAAATACACACACAGCTCTACACCGTACACTATATACACACAGCTCTACACTATATACACACACAGCTCTACACCGTACACTATATACCGTACACACACAGCTCTGCACGTACACTATATACACACACAGCACTGCACGTACACTATATACACACACAGCTTTGCACCGTTACAAATGTATACACACACAGCTCTGCACCGACACTGTAAACACAACCCCAGCTCTGCACCCTTTCACTATATACACACACAGCTCTACACTGTACACTATATACAAACACAGCTCTACCCCGTACACTATATACACACACACACAGCTCTGCACCGTACACTATATACACACACAGCTCCGCACCATACGTTATATACACACAGCTTTGCCCCATACACTATATACACACACACAGCTTTGCCCCATACACTATATACACACACAGCTCTACACCGTACACTATATACACACACAGCTCTACACCGTACACTATATACACACACAGCTCCGCATCGTACACTATATACACACTGTTTTGACAAGTTTTTCAATACAGGTTTTAGGTAAAGCTTTAAAGAAGGCCAATCAGTCAGGGTACAACACAATTTTATTTAACATAGGAATTAATCAATTATGATCAAGTATAACATATAAGTAAGAATAAACTGGTTACAGAAAATAGTGTGACATTGGGGACAGTTTTGCTCAATATGTATTTACAAAGATTAAATACTTACAAACTTCACCTCCTTGGACTAATAACATCATCCTTTTTGTATAACTTCAAGCCATAGAGAAGCGAAATGGCGAAAACAGGGAACTCCAGGAGGGACTTTCCAATTCCAACAACCAGTGAAGCGTAGGGGCCAAAAAGGCCCTATTCACAGCTTACACCGTAAAATATATACACACTTTACACCCCACCTATAACACACACTCTCCCGACAAAATAACACACGCTCTACACCGTACACTATATCACCATCTCCCCCCACATATATAACACACAGCTTTCACCGACACTAATATAAACACAGCCTCAAACCCTACACAAAACCAAAAACAGCCTACAAAATGACACTATATAACACACAGCTTGCCCCGTACACTATAAAAACACACAGCCACACCCGTACACTTTAAAAACACAAAAACTCCCCCCGTACATTTTAAACAAAGCTCACCCGACACTATATACAACCCACCCCTTGCCCCACACATAAAGACACACACCCCCTG
>JAODAL010036898.1:0-41079 GCA_025379985.1 Phyllomedusa bahiana
TAGTAAAAAGGATATTAGGAAACAAAAAATAGGCAGATAAAAATGCTGAGAAAAATAAATACAATTACCCTCGAAATTATTGAAATTTAAATGGGGTTTTCCCCAAAATTTTAAAAATAAAATGTAAACATGTTGTGAAATGGCTAGGGCATTGAGTAAAAGAAAAAAAAAATTCTTAGATGTAAAAAAACACTACCCTTTTTTTATGGGGTACCAAAAAAACCCCAAAAAAAACAAATTTCCTCCCAAATTCCGCCCCAAAAATTTCTAGTAAAAAAGACCAGAAAGGCTAAGAAATTTGGGTTTGAAAAATTTTACAGCCTTGGTACAGACTTGTCCTGGTTTTTTAAAGGACAGTACATCAGTCCAAAAAAAATTTTTTTTTGATTGTAGGGTCATCAATTTATACAGGGTTATTTAAAAATGATAAATCAGGGATAGAAAAAATTTTTTCTCACTCTTACCCAAATTTCAGTGTCTCCCCCAAATTTGTTTTTATTAGAGAGGGGCAATTTCCCGAAATTCGTTTCGTCACTTCGCCAAATTTCCGGAAAAAAATAACTTCGTTCCAATTACTTCGGGACAAATCACTTGAAAAAACAGCTTTTTCCGGGCTGCCAGAAATGCAGGGTGTGTAAAAATTTTGTGCCATCCAAAATATTAAAGGGGGAGCTTGTTTGGTCTTCATACATGTTTGTTTTAGTATACACGCAATGACTGCCGCCGCTTTTAAAAAATCGCTTCACTTTTAAAAATTTCCCCGGGCACTTTTAAAGGGGGAAAACTGACCAAAAAAAAAAATGAAGCGGGGAAAGTACCTGATAAAGTCTGCCCCGAGAAACTGGGAAAAAAAAAAGCTAAGGTCAGGTGGGAACATTTGTGAAAGAGTGTGGAGTGACAGCGGGAGCCCCAGCAGTATGAGGTCAACATGGGACAAAGACTTTTGGAGGTGGCAAAACATAAGGCCATGAGTGGCACAATGACGAGAGTGAGGTACTGTGGGAGCAGCTGAGGTCAGACAGGGGACAATGACATTCCCGAGGTGGAAAAAAAAGGGAAAAGGCCACAGAGTGGACAAAGACAGTGTGGGGGCTTTGGGAGCAGCCACAGCAGAGCTGAGGTCAGACAGTGGGACAATGAATTTTTGGAGGTGGCAAAACAGAGTGGCCACAGAGTGGGGGCAAAGACACGGTGTGGAGTCACGGGCAGCAGCCACAGCAACAGTATGAGGACAGACAGTGGCACAATGACACAGTGTGTAGGTCACGGCTGGCAGCCAGAAGCATGAGGTCCGACAGAATGGCACAATGACATTCTGGAGGTGGCAAAAACAGTAGTAGGCCACTGAGTGGCACATGACAGAGAGTGGAGGTGACTGCGTGGCCGCAGCATGAGGTCAGACAGTGGCACAATGAATTCGGAGGCGTGGCAAACACAAAACAAAAAAAAAACAGGGAATAGGCCACAGAGTGGTGCAGTTGACACAGTGGGAGGTCACCTGGGCAGCAGCACACGCGCAGCATGAGGTCAGACAGTGGCACATGATATTTTCTGGAGGTGGCAAAAACAAGGGGAGTAGGCCCAAAGAGTGGGACGATGACACGGTGTGAGGTCCGGCAGCATCCACAGCAAACAGTATGAGGTCAGAACCCGGTGGACAATGGACACAGTGTGTAGGGTCACGGCCCGGCCCAGCATCATGAGGTCAGACAGTGGCACAATGACATTCTGGAGGTGGCAAACAGTAGTAGGCCACTGAGAGGCACAATACAGAGAGTGGCCGGTGACGACCAGCGTAGATGAGGTACGGACAGTGGACAATGACATTATGGAGGTGGAAAACAACAGGCGTCGTAGGCCACAGATTTGGACAGTGACACAGTGTGGGAGGTCACGGAGCAGCCCACGCAGCGCATCCATGAGGTCAAAAGTGGCACAATCACATTCTGGATGGTGGCCAAAAAAACTGGAGTAGGGGGCCACAGAGTGGCACAATGACGAGAGTGGACACAGACGGTGACGGCGGCCGGAGCAACAGGCATAGAGGTCAGAGAGTGGCACAATGACACAGTGTGAGGTCACAGCAGCAGGCCACAGCAGCAGCATGAGGTCAGACAGTGGTGCCATCGGCAGGGTGTGGAGGGGGTGCAATACTAGTCACATGGTATTAAAGATGGTGGTGGCAGATGGAGAAACTGTCAGCAGATGTGTGGCATCAGGCGGGTGGGTGGCGGACATCAGCATAGAGGCTGAGGCAGGTAGTTTGAACCCAGACTCATTTCTCACAGTGTTGGGGAGGCGTATGGAGATGTTAGTCTGAACCTAAGCCATCGGGGTGTGTGGAAACCTGGCCGATCCACGCGCTGATTATCTTGACAAAGGTCAGTCGTACCACATTTCCCGTGGACAAGCGGGTTCTCCTGGGGCTTACGATGGCCCACGCCGCCCTGGAACACCCCGCTCTGATGCCACACTACAGGCGCTCGGGTCAGGTAGCCTTCTGCACTGCAAAATCGGGCAAGTTGCGGCCACACATCCCAGTTTGGCTGCCCAGTAGTCCAGGGAAATTTTTAAATTGGGGTGGCAGATTTGCGCCCAAATTGGGCCCAAACCCCCCTTTTGGGTTTTAAAGGGTCTGCTCCGGGTTTTGGGCCCCTGTGCTGGCGACTGCCCCTCACTGGGTTTGGGTAAAGGAAGCTGTTTTCAGTGATTTAAAAGACTTGGGTTTTGGCTGCTGATGGAGCGGGTTTCCCTGCTCCCCCCCTCCCCCCTTCCCCCCCGGGCCCGCCGGGGGCAGTATACTTTGAGCGGGGAAAAAAAACCCCCCCGGTCAAAACCGGGACAGAGGAAGGAGTTTGCCGACATGGGCAGCACCCAAATTTTAAATACGGGGATTTCCCTAAAGTATTTGAGTTTGTCCCCCCTCTCAAAAAAAGCGGGGGGAAAAAAGGCTCCCATTTTGGCCGGCAGGAGGGCCCCTTTGGGGTTTGGAGAGCAGAAGTCTTTCCCTCTCCCGGGAAATGCTGGATTTATTCGGCTGCCCACTCCCAGGGAAAATTCAGCAGGGCTGCGGGCCATCTCCCCACAAGTACTCCGGGGGGGCCCCTGCCCCCCTCTCCTGTATCGGCCAGGGTTTGCTTGCGGATCACCCGGCCTCATTTTCCTATCTCCTTTACCCCCTTCCAGTTTGCCCCTGTTTCCTTTTTCTTGTCACCTGGTTAAAAACCCCACTCATTTCACCAGACATTGTTTTCTGTTTTCCAATGTCCCCCTCCTCCCTCCTCCTTTTTCAGTCCCGGGACTCATGTGGCCGCAAGATGTAGTCGCCACTTTCCCCCCAAGCCCCCTGCACATACAGATTTTTCAGCATCTTTCCCCGGAAATGAAGCAGGGGAAAGGGAGTTATTCATCCGTAGTCCTGGCAAACTGCAAAAAACCGGGGCCCTCCTCGAAGGGCCTCAACAAAGGGGCAGGTGTCACGATGAGCTGCCAGGGCTGACAATCAAAAGGTACCAGGGGAGAAACTCCCCTTTTCCCCCTGGATCATCAAAAAATGGTAATGGCCTTTCCTTTTTCTTAAAAGGGGTTTAACCATGTGCAGGTTTGGGAATTCCAAACAGGGGGAAAAATTCGAATATCAGAGTGTGTTGGGGGGGGGCCGTTTCCCCTTTTTGGGAAAACGGGGGGGGTTTTCCCTGGCTTTGTAGGAATGGTAAGTGCATGCACTTTTTGGGCCATTTTCAAAATCTTCTAAAGATGGGTTTGGAAAAGACTTCGGGAAAGCTTTTCAAAACTGTTTGGGAAACCCCTCCTCGGGGGGCGCGCGGACCCTGTTGTCCATGGCCCCGGGTTTTTCCCGTTGGGTGGGAAAAGAAAACCCCATCAATTTCTTGCTGCGGGACCGGAGCGGTTCCCCCCCTTGTGTGCCCTTGTTTCCCCGAGGAAAGCCGGGTTTTAAAAACTGCGTGAACCGTGTGCCCTACACATGTGGTTGATGGAGCAGCCTTGTGGAGGCTGAGTGGTGGTGGTGGTGGAGGAGGGGGGGCGGACCATTGGCGCAGGGGGCCGCATTTTGAAATGTGGGGGGAGAAAAGCGCCTTTCCCTGTCCAAGTTGTTGGGTCCCGGGGCCCGGGAAAGACATTCCCCCAGTGGGCCGAAAAAGGACTGTACTGGCCCTGACGTAGTTCCAGTCCAGAGGGCCCGCGCTGCCGTGCCCCCTTTGGAACAAACCGATTAGCTCAAGGTTTTTTTCTCCCAAAATTTACAAAGTGGGGTTTACGGAAATTTTGGAAAAAAAATTACGGCTTGGAACTCTCCATCTTGGTCGGCACAAGTTTTTAGTTTCTGGAAACGGTCAGAGCCCACCCATTTGGAAAGGAGTAGGGGCAGTTTCCCCATTTAGGATGGTTGGACCCCATACTTTTTGTCTCTTTCCCAATCGCCTCGCTAAAACGACGGGCTGGCCCATGAGAAAAGAGGACGGGGAGCATTGGACCGGGAGGGGGGATGATGTCAAAGAGAAACAGCTCCCTTCTGCAGGGGGTTGGTGGAGTTTTTTGGGAGGGGGCCTGCAATGGCATGGGGGAAAATGGGCGTGCTGCTGTGCTGCGGGGGGCCAGGGATGGACCACCCCCTTTCGGGACCCCCGTTTCTCCCAGGCCCCCGGATGGTGACGCTGTGTTGACCCCAGGGCCTTTGGTGCCAACGTTTGTTTCCTGGCCCAAAGTTCAATTTTTGCTTACAGGATTCAAATTTAAACCCTTTATTGGCCCCTTTGGTTTTTTAGCAAAAGAACTGCAACACCGGGGGAGTATCGGATTTTCCCCGCCAACGCCCCGCACTGAGTGACTATGCCCCGCTCCCTCCTCTGACCCCCTTTTGGTACTTTTTTGGGAAACCTGCGAGCGGGTTTTTTACCCCGGGGCCCGCTTGGCTCCCGACTCACATTGCGGCTATCTGTGATCACGGCCACACGGGACCCACTTGCTGGCTGCGCCCCCTGCCAAAAAGGCAAAAAGCTGCGCCCTCCCCTCCTGACGATAAAGAAGCCCTTCCCTCCCCCGGCCCAAGTGCGGTCGGGCTAACCCATCTTTATTTGTTTTTCTCGTCACTGCTGTCCTCACCCACCGGTCTTGGTATGCAGGTGACCCCTCCAAATGACCTCCCATGCCAACTCTCAACATCTTTTTCTTTGCCCCCCAACTGCAAGAAGCAGGGGATATTGGCCCCCTTTCTTTTGCTTTCCAGTAGCTGCTGATGCCCTCCCCAATTGTTCATCCTGCTAAAATAGTGGGGTTTAGCCCAGACCACATAGTAGATCTCTGGTTTAGGGGGAACCCGGGTGGGGAAAAGGGGGGGTTTTTTAGGAAGGTGAGGGCCGGGGACCCCCTCCCCGGGGGTTTCCAAATAAAGGGGTTTTCCCGATGTTCCCCCGCTCTTGGTGGGGTTTTCGAGTTCATCTGGGGGGGGGAAAATGGATGAAACCCAGTAAACCCCTTTAAGGGGCCCTTGGGTTGCTGAACAAAAACCCGGGCCCCAGAAAGACAGCGGCAGTTCTGGCCTTTACCGGAGTGACCCCCGCTGTGACGTCCCCTTGCTGTTGCTGCCACCTGGGCCTGTTCCAGGAATGTTGGTGCCACTTGGGCCCCCGCAGGTGCGAGCCTGCCACCCCCTCTGTCTGACATTTCTGTTTGTTTTAAAATGTACAGACACTGTTGATGAAGTTTCTTGGGATATGATAAAATTTCCCCCCGTAATTTTTTCTCCAAAAAAAACCCAATTTAAAACCGGGGGGGTTTAACCCTTGGATATAAAATTGCGCTTTCCCCAAAATGGCCCGGGGGAAAAAATTTTAATTGAAAGTGCCGTTTTTAAAAACTCTGTGTAAATTTACTGAAATTTAAAAGCTTAATTAAAACCCTTTGGTTGAATTATGCTACAGAATTTCTTCTTGGGGTTTGGGAAAAAAGTTTTTTTACTGAGTTTCAAAATCAGGGAAAAAAACCCTTTGTTAAACCTTGGTTTTAATTTTTCGGCAAAGAATTGAGCCACCACAAATATAGCTGTAGCATGTTAAAAAGGTGTTTTTTCCCCCAACCCAAAAAGAGTTAAAAATTTTAATTAACCTTTTTCTTGTGAAATTTGGCTACGGGGAAAAAAATAATAAATTTTTCCGGGGGGTGAAAATGCGGTTTTTTGGAGGGTTTCCCCAGCTGAAAAACAACGCTTAATTAACCCCTGGTTTTAAATTGGGGCCAAAGAAATTTTGGGCCCCCCACATACTACTGCTTTGTTAGCGTGGGTTTCAATGCGGGTGGTTTTTTTTCCCCAAACAAGAGATAAAAAATTTTAATTAACCCTTTTCTTGTCCAAATTTGGGTACAGGAAAAATGTTATTTTTGGTGGTTTAAAATGGGCGGTTTTCTTGGAATCACCACAGCTGAATAAAAACCCAAAAAACTTTAAATTAAACCCCCGGTTTTAAAAATTTGGGCCAAAAAATTGAGCCCCCACAAATATAGCTTTGTAGCGTGTTACAATGGGGGTTTTTTTTTACACCCCACAGCAAGAGATAAAAATTTTAATTAACCCTTTTCTTGTGAATTAGGGTTCAGGAAAAATGTATATTAAAATTTTTGGGGGTGAAATTTAAAAAGACGGTTTTTTGGAGGCAAAAACAGCTGGGAAAAAAACGGGTTTAATTTAACCCCCGGGGTTTTAAAAAGCGCCAAAAAAAATTTAGCCAAACAAACTCTAGTTTGTAGGTGTTTTTCAAGGGAGTTTTTTTATGCCCCACAGCAAGAGATAAAATTGTAATTAACCTTTGCTTTTTTTGATAAATTTGGTACAGGAAAAATGTTATAAATTTTTGGGGGGTTTAAAAAAAGACGGGGTTTTTTGGGGGTCACCACAGCCTTTAAAAAAAAAAAAAAACTTAATTAAACCCCCGGGTGTAAATTGCGCCCAAAAAATTGAGCCACCCCCAAACTTTTCTGCTTTGTAGTGTTTTTAAAAAATGCGGTTTTTTTTTACGCCCCAAAAAACAAAAGATTAAAAATTTTAAAATTTAAACCTTTTTCTTGTGAATTAGGGGTACAGGAAAAATGTTTATATTTTGGGGTTTAAAATTACGGGGTTTTTTGGAGGGCCCCCCAGCTGAAAAAAAACGCTTAATTAAAACCCCCGGATGTCAAAATTTCGGCCCAAAGGGAATTTTGGGCCCCCACAAAAATACTAGCTTTGTAGTGTGTTACATTTCGGTGTTTTTTACACCCACCAGCAAGAGATAAAAATTTTAAATTAAACCCTTTGCTTGGTTGGGGAATTTGGCTTTAAAGGAAAAAAAAAATTTATATTTTTGGGGGTGAAAAAATTTTGGGCGGTTTTTTTGGAAATCACCCCAAAATGAATAAAAAAAAACGCATTTAAATTTCCCCCGGATTTAAAAATTTCCCAAAGAAATTTAGCCCCACAAAAATATAGTTTGAAACCCGGGGTTTCAATGCAGTGTTTTTTTAAAGCTATATTTTGGCGGTGAAAAATGACGGGTTTTTTTGGAAATCACCCCAGGTGAAAAAAAAACGCCCTTTAATTAAAACCCCCGGGGTGTTAAAAAGCGCCAAATAATTGAGCAAACCACCAAAACCCAAAACTTTTTTAGCGTGTTAAAAATGCGGTTTTTTTTTATGCCAAAACAAAAGAGATTTAAAAATTTTAATTAACCTTTGCTTGTGAATAGGCTCCCGGGGAAAAAAGTATATATTTTTGGCGGGGTGAAAAAAGCGGTTTTTGGAAAAACCCAAAAAGCCCGAATAAAAACGCTTAAAATTTAAACCCCGGTTTTAAATTCGGAAAAGAAATTTAGCAGCCCAAATAAAAATGGTTTTTTGTATTGTTAAAAAAAGCTGTTTCTTTTTAAAAGAATTTAAACCGGAACTGGGGGTTATATCCCTTGGGGTATTCAATGTGCTTTTGGGGAGCAGATTGGAATTTAAAAAGTTATGCAGCTGCAGTGGCGCACATGGATTTCAGATCCAATACCCAAAAAAAATTATAAAAAGAACGTTTAAGAGGGAAACAGTCTCTGAAAACAAACCCAAGACAAACCCCCCAAAAAAAACCGCTGTTTTAAAAAACAGTTTTTTAGTAAAATCAGCCGCCTAGGGGAAACCTTCCCCGATCGTACAGTGGGGAGCGGTTTTGGAACTTCCCAGCCCTTGCGCCCGGGCCCCTTTTTAGTTTCGGGGGGACATCACAGGGAAACCCGCCGGTCTCTGATTGGCCCTTTAAACTCTGCCAAAGTTATGCAGGCTATGCCCTTCTTTCCCCCCAGGGGTTCTTTGGGCCCTTTTTTAAAGCCAAAAGTGCTCGCAGCCCTTTTAACAATGAAAAGAAATTTTGTTCACCGAAATACCCCCCAAAATTTGACTTCGTTTTAGAAACCCGAAGTTTTTTCCCGAAATTCTAAAGGAATTCCACTTCGTTAGAATCAATTCGCCCATCTCTAATGGTGAGGTTATTTGCTCCTTGTATTATCTACATTATCGAACTGCATGTTCTGGTAAATGTTCGTGGTCGGGCAGGAGGGAGGCGCAGGGGGCCCCATCCAAAAGCTTCTCTAGTTACGCCCCTGCATACAGAGTTTGCAAACAGTATTCACACTAGAAGAAATGTAGAGGCTGAAGCCGCAGTTATGGTCGCTGCCGCCCAATGCTGGCGACCAGAGCCAGATGCAGAGGTCCTATCTAGCACGAACGTGACAATGTCCTTATAGGGCCTACGATTTCAGAGTCTTTAGCTGTGCGTCTCTTTGTTTGGGTTGTTTTTATATTGCAGGCACAATCCTGTTTTTATTTAGGACCATGCTGTTGTTTTGATGTGCCTGTCCTGTCACTGAGTATTCACGGTTTTATATTGTGAGCTTCTTTGGTCTGTCTTTCTACAGCGCCACGTCTATCTGGCCATTTACTTTCTGCCACATGTGCACTTCTATTTAGTTTTTGAGGATGCACAGGATCTTAATGCACCACAAGACTTTGCCTGGTGTTTTAGGGCATGTCCCCACAGCACGGGTTTTCGGACGGTTTTTCAGGCAGTTTGCGGTTTTACAGACCGCCTGAAAAACCGGCCGAATATGAGCATAATGGTGCTCTATGGAAAACCCGTGCAGCAGTCCCCACTGCACGGGTTTTCCGTCTGGCGTTTTTTCCGCCCGCGGTCTGGCCACAAAACATTCTACAAGCACAATCTTCCGTCCGGTTTTCGGACAGAATCTATGCTTGTGAATTTGAAGGGGGAGGGCTTTTCTCCGCTCATCGCGGAGAAATGCCTTCCTACCCCCGTGGCCGTGGGGACGGCCACAAAACAGGACAAATAACGGCCAGGTAAACCGACCGGTATTTGTCCTCTGCAGTGGGGACACACCCTTAGAGTCATTCATTGAAGAATACACAGCTGATTGGTAGGTATTGGTGGATCTTTTTAAACTCCAGTACAGTTAAATATTGAATGTACCACTCTACACTGCTGCTTATCCATCTCTCTTGGCCATTGATCATCTCTCTTTGCGCGGTGTTACTATAATTTATATGACGCTGCGGTCAGTATGGTTTGTTGCCATTGATTATCTATTGGGTGAAACACCTCTATTTTCATGTTTGATGCCTGAATGGCATCTCCTGTAGTACAGCTCGATCATGGTCAATATTGCATCGGTATCATGAATACCCATCTTTCCCTCTATCATCACAAAGCCATATTTTATGAAGAGTAGTATAATGTAGCTTCCTATAATTGTTTTTCCAGCTGTAGCTTCTGTATTTTTGTGGCTTTTTATATCTAATTGTTGATTCCTCAATTGCTCTCCCTGATTAACTCAAATATTTTGGGGTGAAACACATTGGTCCAAGAGATTACCATATCAATATTTAAGCTTGGTTATAGGAGATTGGTTATAAAAAAAGAGTCTGTTAACATCTGGAGATTAGTTAAAAGAGAATTGGTTGCAGGAGTGCGCAAAATAGGCTATTCAATTAGCATCTTGTAGCTATTGCGCCATTTGACTGTGGTCTGTATCTTGCTAATAATTCCCATGCTATCTGAGCTAGTTTTTTCTTACTTTTTGTGTTTTAATGTATATCTATTAAAAGTGATATTTTATATTCTCTAATGGGATACATGTGTTCTTTAAGTGTCGATAGTCATGTACTCCACAAAACTAGCCTTTATGAAAGAGTGGCAAGAAGAAAGTCTTATTTAAAAGCAAGCCATAAGAATTCCCACCTGCAGTTTTCAAAAAGCTATGTAAGCGACACAGCAAACATGTGGAAGAAGGAGCTCTGGTCAGAAGAGACCTTAATGCCAAACGCTTTGTGTGCTGGAAAGCCAACACTGCACATAACCCTGAAAACACCATCCACACCATGAAGCGTGGTGGTGGCAGCATCAAGCTGTGGGGATGCTTTGCTCCAGCAGAGACTGGAAAGCTGATCAGAGTTAATGGGAAGATGGATGAAACTAAATTCAGGGCAATCCAGGAGGAAACCCTGTTAAGGGCTGCAAAAGAC
Source organism: Phyllomedusa bahiana (assembly GCA_025379985.1). Classification (NCBI taxonomy): domain Eukaryota; kingdom Metazoa; phylum Chordata; class Amphibia; order Anura; family Hylidae; genus Phyllomedusa; species Phyllomedusa bahiana. The sequence goes on from JAODAL010036898.1 coordinate 10,567, forward strand.
AGGAGACTGGGGTGAAGGCTCTCCTTTCAGCAGAACAGCGACCCTAAACATACAGTTAAAGCTACAATGGAAGAGTTTAAGTCAAAGCCCATTCATGTTTTAAAATAACCCAGTCTAACTCCAGATCTAAATCCCATTGAAAATCTGTAGCATGTCTTTAAAATTGCTGTTCACAAATGTTCACCAATCAATCTGAATAAGATAGAGCTGATTTGCAAAGAAGAATATGTTAAAACTCCAGCCTCTAGATGTCCAAAGCTGGTAGAGACATACCTCAGTGGGACTGCATCTGTCATGGCAACTAAATTTGGTCCTAAAAAGTATTGACTCCCAGGGACTGAATACATATGCATGACACACTTTTCAGTTTTTTAATTTGCAAAAATTTGGAAAAGCACAAATCCTTCTTTACACTTCACAAATTCTTGCTACTTTGTGTTTCTTTGTTGCATAAAGTATCAATAACATAAATCCTTCTGTCCAGCTGGTTGGTACTAAACTTTTATTATTACATGCTTACATTTACTGTGGGGTAACTGTGAACAATACCACTGCACAGGTCGACCAGACCCTATATTCACGTTTTATGCATTTGTATATGTAAGCATTTAATAATAAAGGTTAAGTACCAACCAACTGGAACCAAGAATTGATGCCTTGATGTTAGATTCAAGCCAGCAAGGATCCATGCTGTGGAGTACTTGAATTGATTCAAGGATCGTGATTTAACTAATGCAGCTACACCTGAGGCAGTCTTGCTGGACTTTTTTGTATTTAGTTCATCAATGAGATACATTTAGGGGCCATTCACACGGCTTATTCTGGTACTGATTGGAGCCGTACTGCGCACCGTATTTGCGCAGCAGTACGGCTCCAACCGTCCCAGTAACTACGGTAATCCACAGTTTTCATACCTACAAACCTGTAATCCAAGAAAAACAGGAGATCCAGCAACACTTGATATAATTGAAAAGTAAAACAATGCTTGCAGCTTTATTGGAACAAAATTAAAAATCGTAAAGCAAAAAAGTGAACATTGTGGCAGCTGACCCACCAACGCGTTTCAGAAGAACACTCCCTTAATCACGATGTGACGTGTATAACACTTAACTTCCTTATATACCTGAATATCACATGACATTAATAAAAAATGAATTCAAAATGTTAAAATACAGAATCACTCACCTAATATCAAGAATGCCACAGACGTAACACAATAATGAGGAGGAAAAACATATCAATAAATAAAAGTTAAACACTAATAATACCTGCATGCTACTCGGCAAAATGTCGTGAGGCCATAGATACATTTGTTGACATTGCCTTTCCTATATTTGAAATATGTCTCCGTATTCTAGTTTTTAAACGATTGGAACTACAACCTACATATTGTAACATACAGGTGGTACATGTAATTAAATAAATTATATTTTGTGTGTTACAATTATTGTGGGAAGTGATTTTAAAGCTTTCTCCAATGGAGGTGGCTGAAAACTCTTTTGTGACCTGCATATATTTGCAGGTTATACGTCTATGATAAACAAACAACAGATTTCCAGCTCACCACTCCTTGTTTGGGGGCTGCACGGTGCTCTCGGGAAGCTTGAACCCATGTAGTAGGAATGAAAAATTTGCGCAACCCCAAATCCATGAAAAAACTGAAGGTTTTTTTTAAAAAAGATAAAAATGTGGTGACAAAAAAAGGGCAGCAGTAATGCTGAGCTTTTTCAGGTCATACTCAACTTTACCCTTAGCAAAAACTACAATGTACAAGCTAGTTAAAACCCGGAAAAGTACAAAAATATACTTACTGTGGGAAGCACGAGGGGGGGCAAAAACCCCAAAAGTCCGCGCAGGCACAAAAGTCCCCCCACTAAACAGCCCCAGGAAAGATCGCGATAGTAGACGTCACAAATGAGTCCCCGCAAATTACATCGGAGCCACGCCAAAGGCGGCGGACCCAAGGAGAACGCAAGGCGGGAAGAGGCCATGCCTGAAAAAAGGAGGGGGCATCAACACCATACTCGGAAAAACTCTCCAGGTTACGCCCACATCTGCGAGACACCGGGGCCCAGGTGATAGGGGGAAAACCCAATGGAACAGCGCGCAGCAGGGGGACCATCAGCGCTGGGCACCCCCTTGGTGAATTAGAAGAGCTTTAAAAAAATGGGACGTATATAAAAACTTATAAAAAAGAGAAAAACTACAAAAAAAAAGGACCAGAATTATGAGCAAAAGCATATGTACTACAAAAAAAAAGCATAGAGAAGTAATCATATATAGTGAAGTATGAAAATGATATAAGGACCCAAATACAAAAACCCCCCTTTAAAAAGAGGCATTAAATAGTGAAACAGTCCCTCACTAGCCTTTTAAAATTAAACAGAATTAGGGAAAATTCAATAAATAATCCAATAAGTTCTGGTCCTTTAACTTTTTTTAAACGTTATTAAAAATTCCCTCCCGTGTCCCCTAAGGACTTTTTAAATTTGAAAATGAAAAAAGACTTTTAAATAAAAAAAATATATGAATTGTAATTGAGTCTATACTAATAAGTGTGTCTGGCAGTTAAATTATGTGGGTACTCTGTAAGTTTAAGACCCGAAATTTTGGAACAACTAAATGGTATTGAAAAACCCTAAAAACGTCTATTCGGGGCCTTAGACATTTCGTTGACTCCCACATTTGCCCAACAGGGTTTTTAATGTTTAAAATTTGGGAAAAAGTCAGCTTAGGCACGCGGGGGGAAAATTTTGAATAAAAAGTTAAAGGCCAAAGAAGTTATTGGATTTTTTTATTGAATTCCAAAAACCCGTTGGATTAAATGTAGTGTGAGGTACTGTTTCCTTTTAAAAGTCCCTGCTTTCTAAAAGGTGTTTGTATTTGGGTTTTTATGTTTATCATTTTCACTTATATGAGTTATTCCTATGTCTTTCTATTTTGTTGTATTATATGCTTTTGCTATAATTTGGTCGTTTTTGTAGTTTTCCCCTTTTATATTTGAGTTATTAGTATACGTCGACTATTTTTTAAAGCTCTTATTCACCAGTGGAGTGCCCAGGTGATGGTCCCATGGCGCGTGTTTACATTGGTTTCCCATATATAGCCCTGGCCGTCGTTGTCTCGCAGAGTGGGCGTAACTGGGAGTTCCGATGTGATGGTTTGTGCCCTCCTGTTTCCGGCGTGGCTCGGGACTTGCGTTGGGGTCCTTGGGTCCGCCCCCCTTCTGGCGTGGGGTCGACGGGAATTTGCGTGAGTTTTCGCTATCGCCCATTTTTTCCCCGGGCTGTTAGTGGGGGGGGTGGCTTTTGTGCGCATGCGGTGATTTTTTGGGTTTCTGCCCGGGTGTGCTTCTCCACAGGTGTGTGTTAAGTTTTTTTTTATCCCGGTTATTTGCTGTTGTATATGTATTTGTTATGCTTGGCTGGGTCGAGGTTACCGGAAATGTGTTTTGCTTATGCTGCATTTTTTTTTCACCGGGTTTTTTTCTTGTTAAAATAAAAACCTTCAGTTTTTCTGGGTCTTGGGAGTTCTGAAAAATTTTGTCATTCTTTATTGGATTCAAGCTTCCGAAAGCAGGTGCGGGCCCTTAACTAAGGAGTTTGGGGAGTGGCAATCTGTTTTTTGTTTTTTCATTGTTTTGGCGCCGTGCCACCACACCGCTTATATATTGTTATATACTGGATGGTTTCCCAAAATTTTGGGGGCATTTAAAAATACGTGGTGACATCTGTTTTAAAAAACACTTTATTGTGATCGCGTGGGTTTATAGCCTGTCGCCAAAATTTGGTTTGTCTATGCTTTTCAAACAGAGGGGGACAAGGTTTGACAAATCTTTGAAACAAAGTGTGTGACCCCCAGAATTTGATTGCCGTGCGGGGTTTAAAAGAATAGGAAAAGATCAGCAAGAAGTACGTATATGGTGGGCTTTACAAACTCAAATAATTTACAAAAAAAATATGGTACCCTGTGGTCAAGATCGGAAAAGCCCAATTATCTTTCGGATATATTCTAAAAAAATGGAATGACACTGTTTAAGCTTGCTCACGAAACCTTATGGACTTAATTATTGTTGAAGAACAACTGAAGTTAGAACAACTATCTGTTCAAATACAAAGTCTAGAGCAAAAGCTTAAGGATTATGTTGATCTTTCTCAATACAAGCAAGTGTATAAAAAAAAATTAATAAGAATGTGTTTTACATTAGAGGGGTCTTTGTCAACTAAGAAAAGCAAATTTAAACGTTTTTACCCGCTAAATTCGACAATGATTGCGTGTTTCCCCAATTGGGGAAATCTCAGGTTAAAGTTCCGCATCCTAGTTTTGTTAAGCTAAACCCCCCCGGGTATACTTCGAGAAAAAGGAGACAGTCTAACGTGTAAGCTTCATTCGGTCATCAGTGAATACGTTCAATGGATGAAGTCCGGGGGAAGAGAGGGATTTGGCCCAAGCCAGGCAAAACCTTAGTACCCCCCAAAAACGAATACAAAAAACGATATAAAAAGAGGAGGCGGAAGCACCCCCGGAGGTCCAAAACGGCTCCCAAAATCAAGAAGGGGACAGTATCCAGAATTTAAATGTGTTAAATTTTAATATTGGGGTTTTTTTACGAGCATAAAGGAGGTTTTGAAGCTTTGGGTTTTAACTTTGCTTTGATCAATCTCCCAATTTTTTTTTCACTCTTAAAGTGTCAACGCTTTATTAGAGATTTTCTTTTTGAAACGGATTTTTGGGGTGTAAAAGTGACTGTCTTCTACTGTAAGGATGATATACTAAAGAATGTGGTTTAATGTTTGTAGAGCAGATACATTAATAAATCTACAGGAATTAAGTACATTGGAATTATCATACAGTCCCCCAAAAAATTTAAAACAAAAAAACCCCCGCCTTTTTACCCATTAGGGCCCGAACCCCGGGGATGGAAATCTTCCAACTAATGGTAGAGCAAGATTTGAAACAATTATGTACTAACTTTTCTGTGAAACCGAATTTATCCCGTAAATTACAAAAAGCCTTAGGTGAAATTAAAGAAATGCAGGATATCACAGTAAAGATGGCCGACAAAGGAGGATCGGTGGTAATCATGAACAAATCAGACTACCTTATACAAATGGTCAATTTATTGTCGGATATCACGACCTATCAAAAACTCTCCTTTAATCCAACAAAAAATTTTTGGGTAAAATTACAACAAATAGTAGAAGAGGGAGTATCTTTGCATATATTTTCTGACAGGGAGTCAGACTATATTATGAATTCTGATTCCACCATTCCTTTACTTTATGGCCTCCCTAAAGTCCACAAAAAGATCTATCCTCCCCCCATGCGTCCTATCGTATCGGGGGTAGGTTTCATATGTGAACGTTTATGTCAGTGGCTCGACGTCCAGCTACAGCCATTTGTTAATCGAGTGCCTGGTTTCTTGCAGGACTCAAAAACTGTTTTGACAAATCTGTCTGATAAAGTGTGGTTCTCTAATTTTGTGTAGCTTAGCTGTGACGTCGAGTCACTGTATACCAGCATACCTCTTGAGGTTGCTTTAATGGCTCTGGACTTTCATCTTGATAGATTTAGTATTTACTCTGCCGATGAAAAAATGTTTATCAAATATGTGACTTCATTCTTGATGCAACATAATTTTTTTGTGTTTGATAAAACGTTTTATTTGCAACTCAGGGGAGTAAGTATGGGTGCAAAATTCTCGCCCTCTTTAGCCAACTTGGTGATGTCTTGGTGGGAATTTTCTTACATTTTTTCGGATAAAAATCCTTTTGTGGCTGATGTGGAGTGGTACGGCAGATATATTGATGATCTGCTATTGATTTGGCGGGGTCTCGTATCTGCCGTGCCACTCTTCATCGGCTACATTAATAACAAATCCTTCAATCTATCCTTCACCTATGTAGTACATGAACAACAAATCTCTTTTTTGGATTTGGTACTAGTGGGGATTCCAAATTCTATTATTTCCACCAAGACTCACAGAAAAGAAATAGCTGGCAATACCATTTTACATTTTGGCAGCAATCATTCAAAGCATACGAAATTGGGCTAAACAAAATTGCTCGGACCCCATAGATTTTCTTAAGGAATCCCAACAAATTTGGTCACGGTTGTCTGCTCGTGGTCACCCTAGATGGGTTTTGGATCGAGCTGTGACAAAAGTTGAAAGTATGTCCTGCTCTAGATTGTTATTTTCACGCAACATAAAATGACAAATAGATAGGAATGTTCCCACAATTGTTTTTGACTTTCAGGTTTCAATCAAATTCAAAACATCATCCTTAAACACTTACCTGTTCTTAAACAAGATCCCATTTTGGCGAACATATTACAGAATGACTGTTGTATAGTTGCTAGAAAATCAAAAACATTAGGTAATGTGATTTCTCCAAATGCAGTTATCTCAGAGTCATCACGGCCAACTTGGTTACATACTAAGGGATTTTATAAGTGTGGGGGGTATCCGTGTAAAACATGTAAATTTGTAGTGCCTACATAGAATTTCAAAAATGACACACAGACTTTTCAAATAAAACAATATATGAATTGTAATACGACGGGAGTCATATACATAATAAGATGTAGTCTGTGTAGTCTAAATTATGTAGGCTGTACATCTCGTAAGTTTAAGACCCGAATATTGGAACATCTAAATGGTATTGCAAATCCCTCATCACGTATATCCGGAGCCTCTAGAAATTTCGTTGAGTACCACAATTCTGACACACAGGGCTTTCAATCATTTGCAATTGAAAAAGTCAGCTTAGGCACACGGGGAGGCAATTTTGAATATAAGTTAAAAGACCGAGAAGCTCATTGGATTTACCTATTGAATTCCATAATTCCGTTGGATTAAACGTACATAGTGAGGTACTGTTTCACTATTAAGTGCCTGCTTTCTATAAGGTAATTATGTATTTGGGTCCTTATGATCATTATCACACTTCAGTGATATAGGAGTTACTTCTCTATGTCTTTCTATTTTGTATGTACTATATGCTTTTGCTCATAATTCTGGTCAGTCTTTTGTAGTTTCCTCTTTTATATTAGATGTTATTAGTATACGTCGCACATATTTTTTAATGCTCCTATATTCACCAAGTGGAGTGCACCAGCGCTGATGGTCCCACTGCTGCGCGCTGTTCACATTGGTTTCCCATATATCGGACCTGGCCGTCGTTGTCTCGCAGAGGTGGGCGTAACCTGGAGAGTTCCGATGTGATGGTGTTGATGCCACTCCTGTTTCAGGCGTGGCCTCTGCCGACTTGCGTTGGGGCTCCTTGGGTCCGCCCGCCTTCTGGCGTGGCTCCAACGGTAATTTGCGTGACGTCTACGCTATCGCGATCTTTCCCGGGTCTGTTAGTGTGGTGGACTTTTGTGTGCATGCGCGTGACTTTGGAGTTTCTGCCCGCGCTCGTGCTTCTCCACAGGTGAGTAGTATGTTTGTTCTTATCCAGGTATATAAGCTAGCTTGTATCATGTATAGTTATGCTATGGCTAAGGGTCGAGTATGACCTGAAACGCGTCAGCATTACTGCTGCCATTTTTTGTCACCACGTTTTTATCTTGTTAAATAAAGACCTTCAGTTTTTCATGGATCTTGGAGTTGCTGGCAAATTTTTCATTCCTTACTACTATACATCTATGATGTCCACAGCGGTATGATCCTTTAACCGATAACCATGAACTGTGTTTTTCTTTGTTGGACAAAAATAAACTTGGAGACAATAAATTTCCTAATGTAGGAGCACGTTAAAATTGACATTGGGAATAAAGAAGTGGGAGATTTTTTTTATGATTTGATAATTTTGTTATATTGAGGATAGAGATGGGCGAATCGATTCTAACGAAGTGGAATTCGTTTAGAATTTTAGGAAAACTTTGGTTCTGCACGAAGCCGAAGTTTAGGGTGATTCGCGGGAACGAAGCGTCTTTTTATTGGTAAAATGGCCGCGAGCACATGGCGTGACACAGGGCAGAGAACCGTGGGAGAAAGAAAGCAACACACTCAATGACATGTGCAGACATGAAGCCAATCAGCGACTGGTGAGATTCTGTGACGTCACAGCCCTATAAATCCAGCCGCCATCTTAAATCCTCACACTTCTCACAGTCTGTACTGGCATAAGCATCTAGCTGCTGCTCTATAGAAGTGATTATAAAACAACCTGCTTTTATCAGCGATTGGGGGGGAAAGACCACCACAGTCTGTGCCAGTTGCACACATCTACCTCAACCAGCATTCTGTATCTGCTGCTCCATAGAAGTCATTCTAACAGAAATGGCTTTTATCAGAGACTGGGGCCAAAGAGTATCACAAGTGGTTCAGTTGTACACATTTTGTTTTAGATGGTGGGGTATTCTCTCTAAAGTCTAGGGTGGGTGTAATTCTGCCCTATATACGCCTAAATTTCATCTGTTCTTTTCTGTAGGATATTTAATATTCAAGGGTTAAGTAAGCCTGTTGTATGTGGCTTTATTTGGAGTAAAATACAGTGTTTTTTTACCCCCATATACACCTAATTTTCATCTATTCATTTCCGTAGGGTATTTCATATCCAAGGGTTAATTAATTCTGTTGTATATGGGTTTATTTGGCATAAAATACAGTGTTTTTTTTACAACCATATACGCCTAAATATCATCTGTTCATTTCCATAGGGTATTTAATATCCAAGGGTTAACTAAGCCTATTTTATGTGGATTTATTTGGAGTAAAATACAGTGGTTTTTTTACCACGCCTAAATTTCATCTGTTCATTTCCGTAGGGTATTTAATATCTAAGGGTTAATTCAGCCTGTTTTATGTGGATTTATTTGGCATAAAATACAGTGGTTTTTTTACCCCCATATACGCCTAAATTTAATCTGTTCATTTCCATACGCTATTTAATATCCAAGGGTTAATTCAGCCTGTTTTATGTGGTTTCTTTGGAGGAAAATACAGTGTGTTTTTTAAAAAACAAAAATGTTTTGTTTTTAAAAATGTTATTTATCATATACAGACATCTTCATTAAACAGAGTCTGTAAATTTTTGCTCAAACAGTCAGACAGAGAGGTGGCAGGCTCTTCATATGCGAGTGGCATAAACATTCGTGGAGCAGGCACAGGTCGCAGCACAGTAAGGGGACGTCACAGCAGGGGTTATTCGGTGAGGCCAGAACTGCCGGTGTCATCTAGCGTCCATGTGTTGACCAGCAACCAAGGGTTCTTGATTGGTTGACTAGGTCATCAACTTCAACCCAGATGACATCTGACAAGAGTCAGTGGGAACCTCAGACACAACTCTTAGTTGGCATGGCCCGGGAGCGGGTCAGCGGCCTTCACCTGTCCGCAACCCACCTCTGTCCCATTTGGTTCCCTCAGCCAGAGATCTACTATGTGGTCTAGGCTCAGTACCACTATACAGCGAGGACGAACTCTTTGAGGAGAGTGAGCAGCTACTTGGCAGCAAAGAGGTGAAGCAGACATCCGCTGCTTCTTGCAGTAGGTGGGAAAGCTGTGATGTGGAGAGTGGCACGAGAGTTTATGTTGCAAGAAGTCAAGCTCTGCATACAGAGACCGTTGAGGAGAATAGCAGTGACAGGCAAACACAAATCAATGACGATGTAGCCGGTCACACTTGGAAGCCGGGTGAAGCAAGGGCTTCATCATCATCGTTGGGAGAAGAGGGTGTCAGCTTGCGTGTCAGGCAGCGGCGCAGCCAGCAAGTCGCTAGTGTGGCCATGAGACAGCAGGGCAGCAACAGTGCGAGGTAGGGAGCCAAACGGCCAAACGGATAGAAAACCCACTTCACAGGTCCAAGAAAGTAGCGACACAGGGGCTCAGCGAGGCAAACTTGGTGGTGTGGCAATTTTCTGCTAAGACACCTAAGGAGCCGAAGATGTGTACATGTAGAATCTGTAAACAGAAAGTGAAGCGCGGCCAGGGAGCTAACGTTGGCACCACGGCCCTGCGTCAACACATGCACCGTCACCATCCGGTGGCCTGGGAGAAACGTGGCTCAGATGTGGTGGTCCATCCTGCCGCTGCAGCAACAGCAGCAGCAGCACCCAGTGGCACGCATGGCATTTCATCCAGTCAAGTCTCCACCACCTCTGCAGAAGGGAGCTGTTTGTCTTTCCCATCATTTCCCGGTCCAAATGCTCCTGCTCCTCGCCACTCATGGAGCCAGCAGTCGTTCAACGGGGCGATTGCCAAGAGACAACAGTATGCGTCCAACTATCCTAAGGTGCAGAAGGTGACCGTGCTCCTGCCCAAGTTGTTGGTACTGCAGTCCCTCCCTTTCTAAGTGGTGGACTCTGCACTGTTCAGAGAACTAATGGCTTGTGCCGAGCCGAGGTGGAGAGTCCCAAGCCGTAATTTCTTTTCCAAAAGGCAGTACCTGCCCTGCACAAATATGTAGAACAGAAGGTGGGCCAGTCCTTGAGCCTATCGGTGTCTTCCAAGGTGCACGGCAGCGCGGATGTGTGGAGCTGTAACTACGGTCAGGGACAGTACATGTCCTTTACGGCCCACTGGGTGAATGTGCTTCCTGCCCAGCCACACCAACAACTTGGACAGGAGACGGCGCTTTCTCCTCCATGTTGTCAAACTGCTGCTCCTGCACCAATGTCCGCCTCCTCCGCCACCACCTAAGCCTCCAGTCCTGCTCCATCATACCACATATGTGCAGGGCACAGTGATGTCATGCAGTTCTACACCTGGTTTGCCTTGGCGAAGGAAGCCACACAGGGGAGGAACTCCTCCGTGTCATGCAAAAAGATATCGATGTGTGGCTTTCTCCGTGACAACTGCAAATCGGGCTGAACTGGAGGAGGAGGGCATTGGAGCACAAGCAGTGCCTGGTGAAATGAGTGGTTTTTCTACTCAAGTGACATGAGAGGAGGAGCAGGAGCATCAGAAGAAGGTAGAGGAAGATGAGGCAGATGACTCAGACACACTGTGGCAGTATACAGTGGAGATGGAGGCAGGGAGTCCCTCAGATTCACTTGCGCAGATGGCCCGCAGCATGCTGATTTGCCTGGCTAGTGACAGCTGAATAGTCACCATCCGGCAGAGGGATGACGTTTGGCTCCCCACCCTCTTGGACCCTCGCTACCGGTCCAAAATGGGTGCCTTTTTTCCACCTGCCGAGAGGGAGGATAAACTTGCGTACTATAGAGAAATCCTATGTAGTCAGTTGTCCACTGCCTATGTGCGCCATCGTCCATCCTCTGGCAGGTCTGACTGGGGGGTTGCTCATCGCTCACGTACCACTGCCACCGCTGCTGTGGGGGGGTATGAGCAGTAGCAGCTCCATCAGCAGCAGCCTAAGTCTGGAGTCGTTGATGAGCAGCTTCCTTCACCATCAGAGTGAGGAGAGTTCTCACCAATAGCAGCAGCAGGACCTGGAGCAGACCCTGAACCAGCAGGTGGTGGCCTACTTAGACAGAACTCTGCCACCGCAGGTAGAAGATCCGCTGGTCTACTGGGCAGCCAAACATGATGTGTGGCCGCAACTTGCCGAATTTGCAGTGGAGAAGCTGTCCTGCCCGGCCAGTAGTGCGACGGGGGCCATAGTTACCCCGAGAAGAACTCGCTTGTCAACCCGAAATGTGGAGAGCCTGACCTTTGTCAAGATGAATCAGGCGTGGATCGGCCAGGATATCCACACACCAATGCCTTATGCATCAGATTAGATCAGCCATGACGCCTCCCCAAAACTTTGAGAAATGAGTCTGGATTCTAACTACCTGCCTCAGCCACCATTCTGATGCTGCCACCCGCCTGATGCCGCACATTTGCTGCCTGTTGCTCCATCTGCCTCCCACCATCTTTACCAGGGACTGGTATTGCCACCCACCTCCATACTCTGTCATTGTGCCACTCTTTGACCTCATGCTGCTGCTGCTGCCACCACCTCCACACTCTTTCATTGTGCCACTCTGTGGGCTCCTGATGTTGCTGCCACCTCCAGAATTTGTGATTGTGCCACTCTGTGGCTTACTTATGCTGCTGCCAACTGACCGCTGTCTCACTGGAACCCCTGTGGTTTTCTAATGCTGTTTCCACCATCCACCTCTCTATGACGTTGCCACTATGTTTGGTTTTCCCCTTATTTTCATCTGTCAGGATTAGCTAGCCAAAAGCAGGAGTGGATACAGAACACAGAAGACATGCAAATATCCCATTTACCGGTCATTTTTATTTTGCACCAACTCCTGTTTGTTTTTGGCTTTAGCAATACTGATGGATTATTGACCGATTGAAAGCGGACACTGACAGATGAAAGGAACGGCAAAATGATCAGTGATGTCAACGCAAAATTACTGCCGACACTCTCTAAACCAGTGGTTCTCAACCTTTCTAATGCCGTGACCCCGCAATACAGTTCCTCATGTTGCAGTGACCCCAAACCAAAAAATAATTTTGATGGCTACTTCAAAACTGTAATTTTGCTACATGGGGGGTTACATATATGTGACGCCTCTGAGCGGTACCTCTACATGTCACATACATATAAAGGTACCACTCAGAGCCGTTACATAGATGTAACCTTATACAGGGGACTGTGAGTGGTACATGGGGGGTTACATATGTGTGACGCCTCTGAGCGGTACCTCTACATGTCACATACATATAAAGGTACCACTCAGAGCCGTTACATAGATGTAACCTTATACCGGGGACTGTGAGTGGTACATGGGGGTTTACATATGTGTGACGCCTCTGAGCGGTAACTCTACATGTAACATACATATAAAGATACCACTCAGAGCCGTTACATAGATGTAACCTTATACAGGGGGCTGTGAGTGGTACATGGGGGGTTACATATATGTGACGCCTCTGAGCGGTACCTCTACATGTCACATACATATAAAGGTACCACTCAGAGCCGTTACATAGATGTAACCTTGTCCGGGGAGGGGGGAGGCTGTGATTGGCACATGAGGGGTTACATATTTGCCAGGGGGAGGGGGTAAATGTAATGTGCATATCATGTAATGGCTGTGTGTGGTACAAGTAACAGGTTAATAACATATTGTACCACATACAGACATTACATGATGCAGTTTGTGTTGTGTGTGTGTGTGTGTGTGTGTTTACACTAAATTACCTTGCAGTCAGGAACAGCCCTGATGCTTGATACGTAGTGTGGGTGCATGATGGAGCACGCTTTCAGCGTCCTGCACGCACCGCCCATAAGGACCGGCGGGACGTAAGTCCGTACTCGCCGCAGCGCCGCTCATAGGAGCGTCTCACTGAGCCACCAATGCTGAGAGTAATGGCGCCCACTGCTCCCCCTCCCCTCAGTAATTCAAATGGTGCCGCGCCCCCCCCTGCAGCTGCTTGCATAGTGCGGCGCCCACAGCGCTCCTCCCTGCAGCTATTAAGCCAGTGCGGCACCCCCCTCAGCTTAGGAACGGCCCTGGCTTTAGGCGACCCCTGTCTTTTGGTCGTTCGACCCCCCCCGGGGTCGCGACCCACACGTTTAGAACCGCTGCTCAAAACTAAATCGGGGGGCCACAACAAGTATCAGCGGTTAACAAAAAAGGTTCTGTCAAATTAAATGGAATCATCTGATGACGGTGTAAAGCTCTGGCCTTGTGGCATAACCCCTCTTGTGACGTCCCCTTACTGTGCTGCAAACTGTGCCAGCTCCAGGAACCTACTATTGTGTTCTTTGATGCTATTGTAGGATCTTAGCCCCCAGCTCGTTTTTTTCCAGCTGCTGCTGACATGACTTTGTTAGGTTGCATTCCCGCTTCACTTATTAGGTCAGTTTTGCCCATCTAAGTGGCCAGAGAATTGAAGAGTGAAGCGATTCTAAGAGCGGTGGCTGTCTTTTGCGTGTTATACTACAACACAGCATTGTATGAGGACCAAACCACGCCTCCTATGCATATTTGAGCAGGGCACAACATTCTACAACACCTTACAGGCTCTCTGCAGCCAGGAAATAGCTGTTTTTTTTTAATGCGATTCGCCACAAATAAATTCGTGTCGAAACAAATTTTGTCAGAAAATTCAGCGTACTCAGGGAATCAAATTTTGAGAAATTCGCCCATCTCTAATTGAGGACTATAAATAGTATTAAACACTAAGGGCGCACCTTTCCGCCGGTTTTCCGGCGAAATCTGCGCCTGATTTATGTCGGCGCCGGGGCGCGCTCATACATCCTATGTAAAGTCCGCCACGCCTCGCCAGTGTTTGAGGCGCAGTGCGGGACTTAGGCGCAGTGCGGCGCTGCGCCTATGATTCGCCGCCCGAGGTAGTGCACTCATACATGCGGGGAAAAGTCCGCCACGCCTCGCCAGTGTGTGGGGCGCAGTGCGGGGACTGAGGCGCAGTGCGGAGCTGCGCCTAAGATTCGCCGTCCGAGAAGGAAAAGTTCCCTGCGCCTCGCCAGTGTTTGGGGTTCAGTGCGGAACTTAGGCGCAGAAGGGACTGCGCCAAAAATCTGTTCCTATGCGAGACAGGCTGGAAAACAGCGAGAAATAATTCCACATGTCGGTGCGGAGTATGAATCAAAAATCGCCTTTATAAAGGCGTTCAACATTCTAAGAAAAAGAGCTCAACCCTCAAAAATAAACTATACATAAAACAAAATCACTTTCCAATCTCCTAATTCAAGAATTAGGATATTGGAAATTGCCGGGAAATACAGTAATTCAGATTCTGAAAGCTATTCTCATTGGTCGGCAGAAACCGGCCAATCAGAAATAGGAGCGACAGTGAACCATTAAAACCTATGGAGAACTATTGACCAATCAGAATCAAAGGCGGGACATTTCAAAATACAGTAAAAATGCAAAAAAGAGCTGATTGGCGGAGCTAGTGGGGGCTTGGCTATCCCGACCAATCAGAATAGGAGCCACGGGGACCCATTATAGCCTATGGAGAAGTTTGAACCAATCAAAATCAAAGGCGGGACAGTTCATAATACAGTAAAAATGCAGAAAAGAGCTGATTGGTTGAACTGTTAGGTGAGTTATAAGTCCAATTTGCTACCTCCTCCAAATTAGTATATATATATATTTTTTTTTTTTTTTTTCTGCAAGCAGCGGGACCCCAAGTATAATCATCCACTCGGGTTTTGATGGAAAATAAAACTTGTTTAATACAGGAAGATACATGTCCTTTTATATACTTAATACGCAAGCATAAATCATAATACGTGTTAGTCGATCTTTGGGTTTTAATTAACATTTGATGGGACGAATTAATAAGGATTCTCATCTTTCTTTATATGGTAATACACTTTTTTCTGATGTTTGCATAATGTTAAACGCACGGGCCGTTGGAGCTTTTTGTGTCCGTTTTGCTGTCCTCCAGATGCTGGGTGTGCAACATATGTCCAAATCATCTCTGTGTCATTAGTTTTTTTTGTGAAGCTATCTTCTTGTTGTCTATAGTAAATCCATTTCAAATGTCTTGGGTATCATCCAAGACAGGTATTTCCCGGAGGTCCTACCTTGCGAAGCATGCATTTCAGGCCTATAATATCTGATTTAAACTGGTAAAGGGGAAAATAGGTATAGAGAATAATCATGCAAATAGTATATAGACAGTTCCTAGATATAATCAATGG
The DNA here is from genome assembly GCA_025379985.1 of Phyllomedusa bahiana. Taxonomy (NCBI): domain Eukaryota; kingdom Metazoa; phylum Chordata; class Amphibia; order Anura; family Hylidae; genus Phyllomedusa; species Phyllomedusa bahiana. The sequence continues at coordinate 26,148 of JAODAL010036898.1, forward strand.
TTATGATACGTGTAAACAGAGTTCTAATTTTTTCCAATCAATTCTCACACCTGACAGAACTAGCGGGGGCTTGGCTATCCCAGCCAATCAGAGCGCAAGCTACTTCTCCCATTGTAGTCTATGGAGAGATCGGCGCAATGAAATCTCGGCCCCTCAGCGCCGTGCGGCATGGGGGTTTGATTTAAAAAAAAAAATTATTAGTTGTAAATATTCTCTGAAAAAGAGCTAAAACTTTTATAAAAAAATCAATTCTTTTCCCAACAACGCGTTTGTCGCCGAGACGGCGCTAATCGGGAATTGCAATAGAAAGAATTGCCGGGAAATAAAGTAATTTAAATTCGGTACGCTATTCTGATTGGTCGGCATAAACCAGCCAATCAGAATAGGAGCGACAAAGACCCATTATATCCTAGGAGAATTTTTTGACCAATAAAAATCAAAGGCGGGACAGTTCAAAAGACAGAAAAATGCAAAAAAGAGCTGATTGGCTGAGTTAGCGGTGGCTTGGCTATCCCAGCCAATCAGAGCCGAGCTTTTTCCCATTGTAGTCTATGGGAGATCGGCGCAATGCAATCTCGGCGCTCAGCGCGTGCGGCATGGAGTATAAATTTAAAAAAATCTTTTTATTAAGTCAGATAAAGCGCTTAAACCTTCTATAAAAAAAAAGCAGTTAAATCCCTAACAACGCATTGTCGAGAGACGGCGCTACAAAATAAAAGAGAGAATTCCCGGGAAAAATTTCAAATTTGTTTAGCTATTCTGATTGGTCGGCATAACCAGCCAATCAAATAGGAGCGACAGGGCCCCATTCTAACCTATGGAGAAATATTGACCAATCATATTCAAAGGTGGGACAGTTCAAAATACAGTAAAAAGGCAGAAAAGAGCTGATTGATTGAAGCGGGGGGCTCGTCCAGCTTAGCCAATAAGAGCGCGAGCTACTTTCTCATAGAGTTCTATGGGAAAAGAAATGCAGAGCGAGCTCTGTTCGTGATTGGCTAAGTTAAAAGAGGCGCAGTTATTTGGATCAATGGGAGAGCGAGCGACGCTCCTATGGGTTTTCTAATGCAATCTGAAATAAAAACTGTACATGCCGAAATCAATGATAATACTGCCGAAGTTGTCCGTGTTATATAAAATGAATAATAATTGGGGTAAATAAAAAAAAAATAGTAATTCAATAAAATCAGGTTTATTTCTTTATTTTCTTTAGCCAAGGATCAATAGTATTGGTGTAACGAAAATAAAGAAATAAACAGGATTTTATTGTTTTTAATATTTTTTTTCTTTAACCCCATATTATTATTCATTTTATATACACATCGGTACAACTTCTGGAGTCTTATCATTTGATTTCGGCCATGTACAGTTTTATTTCAGATTGCATTAGAAAACCCATAGGAGCGTCGCTCGCTCTCCCATTGGTCCAAATAACCGCGCCTCTTTTAACTTAGCCAATCCAGAGCTCACTCTAAATTTCTTTTCCCCATAGGGAAATCTATGAGAAAGTAGCTGCGCTCTAATTGGCTAAGCTGGTGGAGCCCCCGCGCTTTCAACAATCAGCTCTTTTCTGCCTTTTTACTTATTTTGAAAATGTCCCGCCTTTGAAATATGATTGGTCAATATTTCTCCATAGGTTAGAATGGGTCCCTGTCGCTCCTATTCTGATTGGTCAATTCTCCTCCATAGGTTAGAATGGGCCACTGTCGCTCCTATTCTGATTGGCTGGTTTGCCCACCAATCAGAATAGCTTAAACCCAATTTGAATTACTGTATTTCCGGCAATTCTCTCTATTGCAATTCCTTATGTAGCGCCAGTCTCGGAGACAAACGCGTTGTTCGGGATTTAAACTGTTCTATTTTATAGAAGGTTTCCCGCGTTTATCTGATAATGATTTACACTTAATAAAAAGGATTTTTTTTAATATACCATGGGCCCCACGGCACTGAGCGCCGAGATTGCATTGCCCCATCTTCCATAGACTACAATGGAGAAGTAGCTCGTGCTTTTGATTGGCTGGATTTGCCAAGCCCCGCTAGCTAAACCAATCAGCTTTTTTCTGCCTTTTTACTGTATTTTAACTGTCCGCCTTTTATTTTGATTGGGTTCAAATTCTCCATAGGCTATAATGGGTCCCTGTCCCTATTCTGATTGGTCGGATAGCAAGCCTCCGCTAGCTCAACCCAAACATCTCTTTTCTGCATTTTTTTCTGTATTTTGAACTGTCCCCCTTTATTTTTGATTGGTCAATAGTTCTCCACAGGTTTTAATGGTTACTGTCGCTCCTATTCTGATTGGCCGGTTTCTGCCGACCAATGAGAATAGCTTTCAGAATTTTAATTACTGTATTTTTCCCGGCAATTTCCCAAAATCCTAATTCTTGAATTAGGTATTGGAAAGTGATTTTGTTTTATGTATTTTTTATTTTTGAGGTTTGAGCTCTTTTTCTGAGAATGTTGAACGCCTTTTTAAAGGCGATTTTTGATTCATACTCCGCACTGACATGTGGAATGATTTCTCGCTGTTTTCCAGCCTGTCTCGCATCGGAACAGATTTTCGGCACAGTCCCTTCTGCGCCTAAGTCCCGCACTGCACCCCACACACTGGCGAGGCGCGGCGGACTTTTCCCCGCATGTATGAGCGCACCTCCTCGGACGGTGAATCTTAGGCGCAGCCCCGCACTACGCCTCAGTCCCCGGGCTGCGGCCCACACACTGGCGAGGCGCGGCGGACTTTTGCCCGCATGTATGAGTGCACTACCTCGGGCGGCGAATCATAGGCGCAGCGCCGCACTGCGCCTAAGTCCCGCACTGCGCCCCAAACACTGGCGAGGCACGGCGGACTTTACATGGAATGTATGAGCGCGCCCCGGCGCCGACATAAATCAGGCGCAGATTTCGCTGGAAAACCGGCGGAAAGGTGCGCCCCGACGTGGCGAGATTCATACATGTCGCCCTAAGTTCTTATTTCTGCCATTATATGAACTCCTAGGTTTATGTTGCAATAAGTTCTCTCTTGATAAGAGAGACACTTTTGAAATTGCGTTGCTCAAAATTTTTTCAGAGTATCCTCTAAGTTTTAATCTGTCAACAGCTTCATCAAGATGTTCGGAAAAAATCCTCTCGGTAGAAGAATTTTGTTTTATTTGAATATATTCGTCTAAAGGGATGTTATTTGTAACATGGCGAGGTTGCAATGAGTTAGCCATTAAGATGGAGTTACGTGCCATGGTATTTCTGAATCGGGCTACAACAATACCTTTCTTAACTACACCGGTAAGCAAGACATCTAGGAACGAAATTGTATCCAGATGCCAATTCGAAGTAAAAACTAGGTTGAAATCATTATAGTTGAGGTATTTCAAAAATGAATTCGCCGATGACTCGTCCCCCTCCCACAACAGGAGGAGGTCATCGATGTACCTTCCATGCCACCTGATGTGGGAGGAGAAATTACAGTCATCGGAGAATAGAGAAATTTCCTCCCACATGCACATATATATGTTAGCAAGCGCCGGGGAGAATGTCGCCCCATAGAAAGTAAAATTTAACATTGAAAGAAAAATAATTCTTAGTTAACAAAAAATCAATACTTAAAATGATGAATTCATTGATTATACAAGAGTATTTACTGTGTTTCCTTAAGAAACGTTCCAACATATTAAGTGCCCTGTCGTGAGGAATCGAGGGGTAAAGATCCACAACATCGCACGAGAGCCATGAAAAAAACCCCCTTTTGCCGGGGAGCTTTGGAAAATAATAGAAAAAGGGTTTTGGGCCCACATGTTGAGGGGCTTTTCGCCTGATTTTGGGAGTAAACTGCGCCCCCCGGCCCGAATTCCCTGTGGCCCGGGGGATGCAGTTTTAGGCGCAGCTTCGCCATTTTTCAGCTGCCCCGCAGGGAAGGGGCGGGCAATGGTACGGTGTGGGCGCGGTGTAGGCGTTCCGGGGTGGGACGTGGCGCTCTCGAAAACCCCGAGGCATGTACGATCGCGATTCGGCAAAGTGCGGCGCAATGCAGCGCTCTGCAGCTCCGACAGACCTAGTTTATTTTGGTCTAAATGCTCCGGCGGCGGCGAATTTTGAAGCAAAAAAGAACTGGAGGAAGCATAAAAGGTCGCAACAGAAATCTCGGCGCTCAGCCCCCGTGCACATGGGTTGATTCCGAAAAAACCTTTATAAAGGCGGAAAACATTGTCGAAAAAGACTCAACCTCCAAAATAAAAAAAAAATTTAAAAAAAATCACTTTCCAAAAACTAAAACGGCCAACAAAATAATTGGGTCTTGGAAATTGCCGGAAATACAGTAATTAAAAATTTGAAAGTATTCTCATTGGTCGGCAGAAAGGGCCCAAATCAGAAAGGACGACGTAAAACCATTAAAACCAGGGAGAGTTTTGGGACCCAATCAGAACAAAGGGGGGACAGTTCAAAAACAGTAAAAATGCGAAAAGAGCGATTGGCTGACCCAGGGGGGTTTTGGTATCCCACCCAAATCGAGCCGGCTACTTCTCCATTTATTTTGGGAAAAGATGGGGCCAATGCAATCTGGGCTTCAGCGCCGTGCGGAATGGAGTGTGAAAAAAAAAAAACATTTTATTAGTTTAAAATATTTCTTTAAAAAAAACCCCAAACCTTCTATAAACTAAAACAATTCAAACCCAACAACGCGTTTGTCGCCGGGGCCGGCTACATCGGGAAATTTCAAAAGAAGAATTTTCCGGGGAAAAACAGTAATTCAAAAATTCTGAAGCTATTCTCATTTTCGCAATTTAAAACCGCCAATCAGAAAGGAGCAAAAAAGACCCATTATAAGCATGGAGGGGAAATTTACCAATCAGAATAGGAGCGGGCGGGGCCCATTATAAGCTTGGGGGAGAACTGCCAATCAGAATAGGGGACAAAAACCCATTTTATCCCATAGAAGTTTTGACAAACAAACAAAGCGGGGCAGTTCAAAAGACAGTAAAAATACAGAAAAGGCGATTGGCTGACTAGTGGTGGCTTGGCTATCCACCCAAAAGAGCGCGGACTTCCCCATTGTATCTATGGAGAGATGGGTGCAATGAATCTCGGCTCTCAGCGCCCCTGCGGCATGGAGTATGAATAAAAAAATAATTTTTTTTAAGTGTAAAAAAATTTTCAGATAAAAACGCTGAAACCTTCTCAAAAATAAAGCAGTTTAAAACCCCAACAACACGTTTGTGCCGAGACCCCGGGGCTAATAAGGGAATAGGGAAAAATTTCCTAGAAAAAACTAATTTAAAAAAGTTTAAGCTCTTCTGATTGGGGCGGGATAAACCCGCCCAAACAGAAAAGGAGCAGTGCCCGTTCTAACCTTTTCCCCCGCAGTATGAAGGGGCCCTCCCGGAGGCGAATCATAGGGCGCGCCCCACTGCGCCTCACCCCGCACTGCGCCCCACACATGGCGAGGCGCGGCGGACCTTTTTCCCGATGAGAGTGCACTACCTCGGGCGGCGAATCATAGGCGCAGGGCCGCATGCGCCCAAGTCCGCATGCGCCCAAAAAACTGGCGAGGGGTGGCGGCTTTACTAGGATCATTTACCGCCCCATGCCGACATAAAACGGCGCAGATTTTGCCGGAAAAAGTGGGAAAAGGGGGCCCCGACGTGGCAAAATTCATACATGCCCCTTGTGTCTTTAATATAGCCCGGTATAGCAAGTACAAGAGGTTGTAGTAAGGTGTTTATCCAGTCACCCAGAACTCTCTTACTGAGCCAATGCCACTGTCTATAGGACGAAGAGGGGGAGGAAACACCACCTTATGGATTTTCAGGAGGGAATGCAGGATTGGTGTTGCGGGAAACTGGACAAAACATTTTTCTCTGTAATTGCTCCCATGTAGATTCCTTGATCTAAAGGAGTCTTTAATTTCCTTTGAATAACCTTAGTAGGATCATTTGATCCTTCCAAATAGGTTTCAGGATCTGACAACATGGTTTCGTTAAGTTTCTTATACAGACCCGCATTCATCAAAACCACCCCATCCCCTTTATCAACCTATCTTACAAGAAGATCATGGTTACTTTGTAGTTGCTTCAAAGCCTTACAATCATTCATATTGATATTAGAAAAACGATAATGATTTGTTGCATTCACTTTTTTAGAAAGTTCCAGTAAGTCTCTTTCAACACTGTCCTGAAAATTATCAAGACCAGCCTGTCTAGATTGTATGGGATAAAATGTTTTGTTCCTTTTTTTATAGACAGGACATGGTTCTGTTTCAGAAAGTGCAGTTTCGCCTTCGAGGGATCTCAAATATGTTAAGTTGCATGTCTCCATAATTCAAAAAATGATTAAAAGTCTGATGGTCTGTGATATTTTGTGTCAAAAAATCTTCAACAACCACCTCATTGCTGACATTAGTAAAAAATGTTTTTTAATAGTAAGAAGACGTGCAAACTTATTAAGGTCAAGTAAAGTCTTGAAAATATCAAAGATGGTCATTTAAACAAATCCTAGGCCTTTAGATAACAATGATATTTGTGAATCCACAATAGTATAACTTGACAGATTGATAACTGGAGTTTGTGTTATCTTCGTCTGCGTAAGGCTCTTGGATTTTCCTTTGTGTTTTCGCCCGCCTCTGCGTTTGCATTTTTTGATATATTGTTGCTGTTGCGTTTTTTCTCACTACTATTATCGGGAAATTAAATTTCGAAAATACCGAAATTTTCCTCAAAGTAGAAGAAAATTTTGGGGTTTTTCTTCCGAAGCATCCAGATCTGCAAAGGAAACTTTTTCCTATTAAAGACTCTATCCTGTGCATGGTGCCCATGTTGTTTGAGGAATGAGTATGTCCGTTTCTCTAAAAACCAACTATATACAGCATTTCTTTCATAGTCCTGTGTGTCTCGTATAAATTTCTTGTTTTTATATTGGGGGATAAAATTTGAGATGGGGGGAATTTCTCAAAAATTTTGATTCGGTCAAATTTTGGGCCCAATTTTTTCCCAAAAATTCCCTTTCGTTCCCAAAATTTCTTCGGCCGGAAAAACCGTTTAAAAAGCAGCTATTTCCAAGGGTGCACAGAGCCTGCAGGGGGCTGTAGAACGTTTGGCCCTGCTTTTAAAAAATTTTCAGAGAAAAGCTTGGTTTGGTCTTTAAACAATGTTGGGGTTTTAGTTTACCCCCCAGATGACTGGCCCCCCTTTTTTTTTGGGAAACGCTTCACTATAAAATTCCCTGGGCACCCTTTAAAAGGGCAAAAAACCCGGGCCAAAAAACTCAAGCGGGGGAAAGTAGCCTGAAAAAAAATAAACCCCGAAAGCTGGAATTTAAACAACGAGAGCTCAGGTGCAACATTATTTACAGAGTGTGGAGGTACCGGGGGGGCACCACAAACCCGATGAGGTCAGGCAAGGGGGGCACAATGACATTCTGGAGGTGGCAAAACACAAACAAGCCCCAGAGGGGGCGAATGACTGAGAGGGCGGGGGTCACGGAGGCAGGGTTGTATGAGATAAAGGGAGGTCCCCAATGACATTCTGGAGGCGGGAAAACAGTTTTTAGGGCCCCAGATTGGGGACAAATTTACACAGTGGGAGGGCACGGGGGCAGCCAACCCGGCAGCATTTAGGTCAGGGGAGTGGGACAATTACAATTTTTTCTGGAAAGGGGGCAAAAAAAACGAGGAAGCCACAAGTGGGAAATGGGCTAGAGCGGAGGTCACGGGCAGCAGTATGAAGGGCAGGCAGGGGGCACAATGACATTTTGGGAAACGGCCCCAAAAAAGTATTAGGCCGAAGGGGTGGGACAAACACCCCAGTTTGGGGTACACCCCCGGGGACCCTATGAAGGTTTAGGCAGTGGCACAATGACATTCTGGAGGGGCAAAACAGTATTATGCCCCCAGAGTGGCACAATCACACAGTTTTGGGGGGTCAAGGCGGAAAGGGATATGAGATCAGGCAGGGGGGAACAGTGACATTCTTTGGGGGCGGGCCCAAACAGTATTTTGGCCCCCAATGGCCCCAATCACACAGGGGTGGGGAGGTCACGGGGGGCAGCAGTATGAGAACAGGCAGGGGGCCCCAATGACATTCGGAGGGGGCCCCCAAAAAAAGGGAAAAAGGCCACAGAATGGCACAAACAAAAACAATTGTGGATGGGCCGGCCCGGGAGCTTTTAGACAGGGAGTGGCACCCAAAAAAAATTTGGGGGGGGAAAACAGGAGGAAAACCACAGAAAAGGCACAATGACTGAGAGCAGAAGGGCCCCGGCCCCGGGAGGGAAACATGAAGTCAGGCCCTTTGGGCCCAAAGGGCACAGTGTTGGGGGGCACGGCAAAGGGGTCACAGCACAGCAAGAGGTCAGAGAGTGGGAAAATGACATTCTGGGGGGGCAAAACAGGAGGGAAACCACCGAGTTTTCACAATGACTGGAGCGGAGGTCAGGCGGGGGAGCACATTAGGTCGGCAAGGGGGCACAAAGACACAAAGTGTGGGGACAAGGCAGCAGCCACAGCACCAAACCTGAGGTCAGACAGGGGCACAATGACACAGGTGGATGTCACGGAAAAAGCAACAGAGCAGCAGCAGAGGTAAAAGAGTGGCACAAAGACAAAGTGTTGAGGTGGGTGGCAATACCGTCCCTGGTAAAGATGTTGGGAAGGGAGATTGGGGAAACTGTCGCAATGTGTGGCATCAGGCGGGTGGCGGCATCAAAATTGAAGGGAGGTATTTTAACCCAGAAAAGACGCCTAAGGGATTGGTGTGTTGGAAAAACCTGGGCCCGATCCACGCCTGATTCACTTGACAAAGGCAGTCGTTCCACCCTTTTTCCCGGGGACAAGCGGGTTTTCCTTTTTGGGAACGAAGGCCCCCCCCCGCAAGAACACCCCTCTAAGCCAAAAACTACTGGCCGGGGAGGAAAAGCACTCCACTGCAACTTTGGGAATTTTCGGCCCCCACATCCAGTTTTGGCCCGCCCCGAAATCCCGGGTACTTCTTTAAATGAGGGGGGGCAGAGTGCTGTCCAAGTAGGGCCCCAACCCGTTGGGGTTTTTTGGGGTGCTCCAGGGCCGCTGCGCTGCTGCTGGCGCTGCCCTCCTCCTAGGGGGGGTGAAGGAAGCTGCTCATCATGACTCCAACTTAGGTTACAATGATGGAGCTATACTGTCCCTTTCCCCCCCCCCCTTCACCCAGCAGCGCGGCCCGTAGTACGGGGGACGCTGAGGAACCCCCCGGGCCCGAACCCGTCAGAGGAGGGACGAGCCGCAAAAATAGGCAGCAGGGCCAATTTATTACGGGGGGATTTCCCTATAGTATTTGATTTGTCTTTCCCCCTCTTAGCTGGGGGAAAAAGGCTCCCCCTTTTGGACCGGGGATGAGGGGGCCAATTTGGGGGGAGAAGCCCAAAAAACATCCCCTCTGCCCGGGTGCTGACCCATTGGCTGGCACAACCAGGGGAAATTTTAAACATGCTGCGGGCAATCTCACAAGTGACCCGAGGGGGGCCCCCCCTTTCCCTTTTCCCCTGCCCTACTGCCACGGTGCTTGGGGGTTTAACTGCCTCATTCCTATCTCCAACCACCCCCCTCCGCTGCCCCCTGCTCCCCCCTCTCTTGTCACCTGGGTAGGGAAAAAACCCCTCATTTACCAGACAATGCTTCGCTCCAATGTTCCTCCCCCTCCTCCTCCATTTTAAAATCCCTCACCGGGCTCAAGGGGCCAAGAGATGAAATCCCACATCTCCGTCCCCTGCCCAAACAGTTTTTTAAACATCCCTTTTCCCGGGCATGAAGCAGTGAAAATTTCCCTTATTCATTTCCTTTGTCCTGGGGACTGACAAATAACGTCGCCTTTCCCCGAATTTTTCCCCCAACAACCCGGGAGGTTCACGCATGAGCGCCACTGGCTTACAACAAAGTTACACCAGGGGAGTAATTTGTCTGCCTGGATCATTTAAAAAAAACGTTTAAAAAGGCCTTTTTCTGTTCATAAAGTCGGTCCAACATTTTGCAGGCTGGGGGTTCCACGGGTGGAAAACCCTCGCCCTATCACAGTGTGTTGGGGGAAGCCGTTCTGCCGGGTTCAATTCGAAAGGGGGGTGTTCCCGGGTTGACGAATTTGGGTAAAGTGCTTTCACAGTTCCCGGCCATTTTCCGATTTTTTGAAGATTCGGTGAAGGACCTTCAGGAAACCTTTTTCACAACCAGATTGAACACGTGCCGCCATGCAGGGCGCATGGACCATCCCTCCTCGGTGCAGTGGGACAACCATGGTCTCCATTGTCCATCACCATGGTCCGATTTGCGTTGGCGCGGAGAAAGACATACATCCGATTTCTTGTGCTTGACGCGGAGGCATTTCCCCTCTGTGTGACTTCTCGTTCGCCGAGGAGGACAAGCCAGGTGTAGAACTGACACCGCTGTGCCCTACACATGTGGTATGATGGGTGCAGTACTTGTGGAGGCTGAGATTGGTGGTGGTCGGTGGGAGGAGGAGGAGGCGGACATTGGCACAGGTGCAGCAGTTTGACAACGTGGAGGAGAATGCGGGTCTCCAGTTCCAAACTTGTTGGTGTGCTGGGCTTGAAGCACATTCACCCAGTGGCCTTAAAGGACATGTACTGGCCCTGGGGGGGGGGGGGGGGGGGGGGGGGGGGGGGGGGGGGGGGGGGGGGGGGGGGGGGGGGGGGGGGGTGGGGGGGGGGGGGGGGGGGAGGAGGGGTGGGAGGGGGGGGGGGGGGGGGGGGGGGGGGGGGGGGGGGGGGGGGGCTGCGGGGGCGGGGGGGCCGCGGCCGGGGGGGCGGGGGGGGGGGGGCGGGGCGGGGGGGGGGGCGGGGGCGGGGGGGGGGGGGGGGGGGGGGGGTGGGCCGTTAGTTACAGCTCCAGACGTCCGCGCTGCCGTGCACTTTGGAACAAACCGATAAGCTCAGGACTGATCACCTTTCTGTTTCTACATATTTATGAGTGCTGTACTGCCTTTTTGGAAAGAAATTACGGGCTTGGAATCCTCTCCATCTCGGATCGGCACAGCCATTAGTTCTCCTGAACGGTGCAGAGTCCTCCACCATTTGGAAAGGAAGGGAACTCAGTACCAACAAACATGGACAGGAGCACGGTCAGTGCTGCCACCTTAGGATTGTTGGGACGCTTTACTGTTGTCTATTTGCAATCGCCTTGCTGAACGGACTGCTGGCGGAGCATGAGTTAGCGTGAAGCTGGAGCTATCTGGGATGGAGAGATGATGTCAAACATAAAATAGGCTCCCTGTCCTGCAGAGGTGGTGAGCCTTGACTGGCTGCAAATGGCATGCGAGCCACCTGGGCGCTGCTGCTGCTGCGTTGTGCGTCGGCAGGATGGACCACCAATCTGAGCCACGTTTCTCCCAGGCCACCGGATTGTGTGGACTCTGATGTGTTGTCGCAGGCCGCTTGGTGCCAACGTTATGGCACGCTTCACTTTTGCTTAACAGATTCGACATATACCCATATTAGCTCCTCGGTGTCTTAGCAAAGGAACTGCCACACCGACTGTGAGTATCGGATTTTACCGCCAACGCTCCGCACTGAGTGGAATACTGCCGCCGCTGCCTTTCTGAGCCTTCTGTGCCGCTACTTTCTTGGACCTGCAAAGGGGTTTTTTACCCCGTGGCCGCTTGGCTCCCGTCCTCACAACTGCTGCTTAGCATGTGACTCACGGCCCCACACGACCCAATTGCTGCTGCGTCGCTGCTGTCAGCGCAAGCTGACGCCTCTTCATCTGACGATGATGAAGCACCTTGCCACACTCACCAGTGCACCAAGTGCGGTCCGGCTACATCATAATCCTACTTTGTGTTTCATCGTCACTGCTGTCCTCATCACCGGTCTTGGTATGCCAAGGCGACATCTCACAACATGACCTCCATGCCACTCTCACATCTTTACTTTGCGCCTAACTGCAAGGACGCTCAGAGGCTTATTGGCTCAGTCTTCTGCAATGCCATGGAGCTGCTGGACTGCACACTCTCACAACTTGTCACGCACACGCGCTATATAGCTGGACGCTGAGCCCTCTCGTCCACAAATGTAGATCTTGGCTGAGGGAAACGGATGGGACAGAGTTCGGGTTGTGACCCCTAGGAAAGGTGGAGGGCCGTCTGACTTCCAGGCTGCCAACTAAGGGTTGTGTCTGAGGTCCACCGATCTTAGGCTGGGGTTGTCAGTTGTCATCTCTTGGGAGGAAGAGGATGACCTAAGTCAAACCAATCACTGAAACCCTTGGGTCGCTGAACAAACAACGGCCGCTAGAGAAAGCGAGCAGTTGTGGCATCCACCGAGTGACCCCTGCTGCGACGTCCCGTTGCTGTGTTGCACCTGGCCTGTTCACAGGAATGTTATGTAGCACTGCCACTCGCAGGTGCAGAGCCTGCGGCTTCTCTGTCTGACATACTGTTTGTTTCGAAAATGTACAGACCCTGTTAGATGACTGATATCTGTATATGATAAATATACACGCCCTGTTTTTGACTCCAAATGAACCACAGTCTAACAAGCTTGGTAACCCTTGGATATAAATTGCGCTAACAAAATGGCCAGGAAAAGAATTTAATTGTATGTGTCGTTTAAAAACACTGTGTGTTTTACTAAATGTAAAAGCACGAATACAGGCTTAATTAACCTTCGGACATGACTTAGGCTACAGGAAAAATGTATAATTTTGGCGTTGAAAAATGACGGTTTATTTTGTCAGTCACACCAGCAAAACAAACGCTTAATTTAACCCCTGGATGTAAATTGCGCCAAAGAATTGAGCCGCACAAACTAGTAGCTTTGTAGCGTGTTAACAATTGCGTGTTTTCTACGCCACACTAACAAAGAGTACAGTTGTAATCAAGACTTTGCTGAGAATTAGGCTACAGGAAAAATGTATATATTTTGGCGTTGAAAAAAGACGGTTTATCTTTTGTCAGCACACCAGCAACAACGCTTAATTAACCTATGGATGTAATTGCCGCCAAGAATTGAGCCCCACAAACTAGTAGCTTTGTAGCATGTTACACAATTGCGTGTTTTCTACGCGACACAACAAGAGATTACAGTTGTAATTTAACCTTTGTGTGAATTGATGCTACAGGAAAACTCTGCGCGTATATATTTTTGACGTTGAAAAGACGGTTTATTTTTGTGCAGCACTCACATCGCAAAATCTATGTGCTTAATTAACACCTAGACTGTAAATTGCGCCAAGAATTGAGCCGCACAACTAGCTAGCTTTGTAGGTGTTCACAATTGCCGTGTTTTCTACGCCAACAACAAGAAATACTGTTGTTTTCGTAATTAACTTTGCTTGTGAATTAGGCTACAGAAATAATTTATATATTCTGGCGTTGAAAAAGACGTTTAATTTTTTCAGAACACCAGCAAAAACACGCTTAATTAACCCCTGATGTAAATTGCGGCCAAAAGAATTGAGCCGCCACAAACTAGTAGCTTTGTAGCGTGTTACAATTGCGTGCTTTCTTCTACGCCACACAACAAGAGGTTACAGTGTAATTAACCTTTGCTTGTGATTTAGGCTACAGAAAAATTTATATATTTTGGACGTTGAAGAAACAAGACGGTTTTCTTGGGTTCAGCACACCAGCAAACAACCACTTAATTAACCACAGGATGTAAATTGCGCCAAGAATTGAGCCGCACAATCTAGTAGCATTGTTGCGTGTTACTATGGGTGTTTTCTACGCCACAACAAGAGATACAGTTGTTTAAATTTAAAACCCTTTTTTGTGGAAATTAAAAAAAAATTCAGGAAAAAATTTTTTATATTTTGGCGTTGAAAAAGAGGTTTTTTTTTTTTTTGACCCAAAACCAAAAAACAAAAAAAAACGCTTTAAATTTAACCCCGGATGTAAATTGCGCCCAAAAAATTTAGCCGCACAAACTTGTTTGCTTTGTAGGTGTTACAATTGCGTGTTTTCTACGCCACACAAAAGGATTCAGTTGTAATTAACCTTTGCTTGTGAAAATTGGCTTCAGGAAAAATTTAAAATAATTTTTGGGGTTGAAAAAAAACGGTTTATTTTTTTCAGAACCCCCGGGAAAAAAACGTTAATTTTAAACCCGGATGTTAAAATTTCGCCCAAAAAATTGAGCCCAAAAAACTAGTAGCTTTGTAGCGGTTACAATTGTGTGTTTTCTACGCCAAACAAAAAGAGATAGAGTTGTAAAAACCCTTTTCTTGTGATTTTGGTACGGAAAAAAATTTTTTTTAAATTTTGGGTTTAAAAAAAACGGTTTATTTTTGTCAGCACACCCGCAAAAAAAAACCTTAATTACCCCGGGGTGTAAAATTTCGCCCAAAAAATTTAAACCCACAAACTAGTAGCTTTGTAGCGGTTTTCAAAATTTGGGGTTTTTTTACCCACACAACAAGAGATTTCAGTTGTAATTAACCCTTTTCTTGTGAATTGGCTAAAAGGAAAATTTATTTATTTTGGCGTTGAAAAAGAGGTTTATTTTTTTTGCCCCCACAGCAAAAAAACCTTAATTAACCCTGGATGGGGAAAATTTCGCCAAAGAATTTAAACCGCACAAACCCATAGTTTGTTGCGTGTTACAAAATTTGGGGTTTTTTACCCCCAAAAAAAGAGATTTTAAATTGTAATTAAAAAATTTCTTGTTTAAATTTGGCTACAGGAAAAATTTATATATTTTGGCGTTTAAAAGCGGTTTTTGTTTTGTCAGCACCCAGCAAAACAAAAATTAAAAACCCTGGATGTAAATTGCGCCCCAAAAAAAAATTTAGCCGACAAACTAGTTTGCTTTGTAGGTGTTACAATTGCGTGTTTTCTACGCCCACAAAAGGATACAGTTGTAAAATTAAAACCCTTTTCTTGTGGAATTTGGCTCAGGAAAAATTTAAAATTTTTTTGGCGTTTAAAAAGACGGTTTTTTTTTGTAGCAAAACCCGCAAAAAAACGTT
>JAODAL010036899.1:0-41078 GCA_025379985.1 Phyllomedusa bahiana
GTTAGAGCTCAGATGAGCAGGATTTTGATTTGTTTGTTTTGTGCACGCCTTGCACCTGTTTTTGTTGCTGTTTAATAAAATGCAGAGGACCTGTATTTGTACCTGAAGCTCTGTCTCTATGCCTGAAGATAAGACGTATGCAAAGATCCCAGAGCTGTAAAAGCTCACACTATATGTATTTTTGTATATACAGTACAATGCAATGTATTATTTCATATAAATGCATCGTAATAGACCATCGTAACAGCGGTCTTGTGTTAGCGCAACTGTATTTTCTTCCCATTTCAAGTATCTATGGAGGCGCAGGCAGTGTGCATCAGGTTAGGGCATGTCCCCACTGCACGGTTCCACAGCCGGTTTGCGGTTTTTCAGACCGCCTGAAAAACCGGCCGAAAATGAGCACAATTATGCTCTATGGAAAACCCGTGCAGCAGTCCCCACTGCACGGGTTTTCCATCGGGCGGTTTTGCCGCCGGCAGCCCAGCGGCAAAACATTATAGAGGCACAATCTTCCGTCCGGTTTTCGGACGGAATCTGTGCTTCTCAATGTGGAGGGGGAGGGCTTTTCTCCGCTCATCGTGGAGAAAAGCTGTCCCCCTGGCGGCCGTGGGGACGGCCGCAAAACAGGACAAATACCGGCCGGCAAACCGGCTGGTATTTGTCCTATGCCGTGGGGATGCGCCCTTAGGGTCAGGGATTAAAACATTTTTTTATGGTGGGGGTGAGATTAGCCCTACTTACCTAGAACACCAAAATGCCTTGTCCCAGCCCTGATTACCTCTCTGCTAACTTGCAGTGTAAAATGTTTCTGAAGGGTGGTACCATAAGTAAATTGAAATATGACCTTGGTTGTACAAAGTTGAGTCACATTATTGTGACAACCAGCGAATATCTAGAGTAACCGCTGTGTGCAGTTTAGACAGCAGCTGGAAAGGCTGTAAGGTAGGTGGTCACAGGTATCTGTAGCCATGCTGACTGCATCCCACAGCTGCTGCCGGTATCTGGGGGGGATATTTAGAGAGAGAACAACCATCAAGGTGGTCCCACAGACGCTCAATTGGGCTCATTCTGGGAAATTAGCAGCCCAGGGTAGTATTTAGAAGTCTTGGTCATACTCTTTTAACCCATGTCAGATGCTTCTATTGTCATCTTGGAAAATCCTATCTGCCCCAGGGAAGACAATCAGCTTGTATGGGTGTGTATGATGTGCAAGGATGGATTTATACCCTAATCAGTTGAGAGCGCCTTCCACATGGAAGAGTGGGCCAGAATTTGCCATGAAAACCTCAAAACCTTTTTCCAGTCTATGGAGATCCAAATCTCATACTGAAAATTAAAGCCTTTTTTGCCAATGCAACTTGGTGAGCAGAGGTGCAGTGACCATCTGTCTGCTTCAGAGCTCTGAACATAGTAGGTTCACTAAACTATTGTTTTTGATACTGAACTGCTCCACTGTATTGTATCAGTCGCCCTTTAACACCTTCATAGCCAATGCTCACCCCTTGTATCACCACATGGTGCTCTACAGTGTCCACGTTACTTATTCACAATGCTGCCATTTTGTCCACTCACTATACACTTTCATCACAGCAGCATGCCAACAGTTCACAAACTGTGCGGTTTCAGCAATGCTGCCACCCTGGGCCCGAAAGCCAATAATCATCCCTTTTTGTAATTCTGATCGCCCCTTTTACAAATGACAACAACAAGGGATATGTGTGCAGACAGCCTATCACACACCTTATACACCCACCAAGTCAGCTCACCACCTTTGACTTCATACCCACATTGAAACTGTGTAGAAATGTGTGTGTTACTTTGATCTGTGTAACAATGTGTACAGTGCATAAGATAAACGGGGGGTAGTCATTCTGCTTCTTTGTGCTCCGTCCATTAGACATGTTACTAAAAATCTTTAAAATAATTTTGTATTGTGGGTTTGTATTGATAGACAATTCCTGCACAAGGAGATTTATACCAAATATATTGGATCATTTTCCTTGAAAAATAAATGAAGTCTAATATTTCTGACTCTTTTGATGGATTTGGTTCTTTTTATCTGCTTTTTGGACTTGTGTGAAAATCTGTTGTAGTTTTAGGTTAAATTTATGCAAAAATATAGAAATTTCTGAAAGTCTCAACCTTTTAACACCACTGTAAAATTGTTGACTGGGCCTCCAAAAGAGGCTGCTCTTTTTACGGAAAATGGTGGCGCTCTTGTCGCGTGTGTTTGGCATGTATTCAAGTTAATGAAGCCAGGCTGCAATACCAGACACAACTCATGGACAGTGACACTGTTTTTATAGAAGGAAACTGAACTTGTCTCTAATTCTTGTAAACCCCTTTAAAGATTTTGGTTTTGTGATTAAATTTTAGTTGCTTCTACTGATAACTAGTTTTACTCCTCAGATTTAGGTCATGGTTAAATTTATTTAAAGAATAGAGTGTGCAATACAATTTAACTTTTAATATATTATTTAAAAGTGCCAAAAATATGTAAAAATACAAGAGATATCACCATGAAAGCATGTTTACAAAATGGCCACCCAAAATATCATTGAAAAAAGAATGATTTGCAAATAAGGGTTAAGTGTCAAGGCGGTCACCAGGTACACAAATGAGGAACAGAGAAATTTCCCTAAATTACCTTACTTGACCTGTTGAGCCCTGCTCCACCTAAACACAGGGTTGCTGTCCCCAGGTTACATAAAGAATAGGGAATCTAGGTTTGTTCTTAAGTTGAATTTGTATGTAAGTTGGAACAGGTCTTACAAGTCTCAAATCTTCCCCTTTCCGCCCTGTGTAAATCTCCTGCTACGGTCTCTTATTGAATGGAAAAAACACTTTTGATAAATTTGTAGTTTTGGCTGCTTTCCCCCGCTGTGACAAGAGGCCTAATTGTCTACCCACTATCACTTTTCAATCTTTCCTTCTGCTCACCAATATCCTCCCCACCCCCTCCCTCCCCAACTCCCAATTTCACACCTGGTAAGAGTAGCAGGCTTGCTATTTAAGCATGCACCCTAGTCATTCCTGACTTTAGTCATTCTGTGCAACATCCTTTAAGTGTAACTCCTTAAGTGTATGCAGCATTAATACCAGCATTGAAACCAGAAGTGAACTAAAGGTAACCAAGACCCTTCCCAGCTCCTCACTCACATAGCACCCAATATGCACCCCCTCTCTGTACAATCATCACTGCCTCCTTAATCATCAAACTCCTTGTTCTCCCCTCAGTACACCCAGCGGGGCAATGGATTCCATATTCTCCCCTTCGGGTCTTCCCCCCTCACACCTGACCTCTACTCTTCACCTTTTCCACAACATTAAAAGACCTTTCCTCAAAAAACCCCACACAACCACCTTTCTCTCTATCCCACACACCTCCTCACTCTCTTCCCTGCTTCTCCTTTGCTCCCGGGGGACATATCTCCCAACCCGGGCCCCCCCAGCGCATCCCCACGTGGTTTTCAGGCATCTCTTACAGACCAAGCAGAAACACAACAAATTTATCAACCACATAAACCTCAAACCCACCCCCCTAAACCCTGCAGAACCTATCCCCATGTCTGAGCTCCCCTGGAATGCACGTTCTGTGTGCAACAAGCTTCCCTTCATCCATAAACCCCCTTCCCACCTCCTGCAATCAAACCTTCCTTGATTAACAGAAACCTGGCTGGCACCCTCTGACACAACTTCCCCTGCGCACTCTCCTATGGTGGGCTCCAGTTACCCCCACCCCCTCCTGGCATTGAAACTTGGCGGAGGTGTGGGCCCTTCTTCTGTCAGAACCTGCTCCTTTCCCCCTTCCACCTTCCCTCACCCCCCCCTCCTTCGAGTGCATTCCCTCCCCCCCCCATCTACTCCCCTGCCAACCTCCAAGTGGCTGTTGTCTACCGACCCCGTGCCCTGCCACCACCTTCCTTGACCACCTTTGCTTCCCTGGCTCCTCAATTTTCTTTCCACCGAATCCCCCAAACTATTATCATGGGAGATTTTAACATCCCAATCGATACACCCACTCCACTACTAAACAAACTCCTGTCACCTCCTCTTCCTTTGGCCCTCTCCAGTGGACCTCTGGAGCCACTGCCACAGACGGACACACATTTGGGCCTAAACTTCACCCGCCTTTGCCCCCCATCTAACCTCTCAAACTCTCCTCTCCTATCTTGACCACAACCCGCTCACCTTCTCCTCCATCACCACTCCACCTGCCCCTCCTGCACCAAATCCCTTTTCACCCACGCAGGAACCTACAAAACCTCAACCCTTGCAACAATTTTTCTGACTTCTTGCACCCTCTCCTACCATACCTCATTTGCTGATCCCAAAGCAGCCACCACATTTACAACAACACAATCCCTCCACTCTTGATGCTGTCGCCCCTCTCACACACAACAGAACCCGCAAAATGAACAACAACCCTGGGACACAGACTCCACCAAAAAAGCTGAGGCGAGCTTCCAGAATTGCCGAACGCCGCTGGAAGAAAACCCGCTCCACCGACGACTTCACCTCATACAAATAATCACTACATACATTTAAATCTGCACTCACCGCCGCCAAACAGGATTACTTCACCTCCCTCATATCCTCCCTGTCCCACAACCCCAGACAACTTTTTAACACCTTCAACTCTCTCCTGCGTCCACCAGCAACCCCTCCCCCATCTCTCCCTCTCAAGCAAAATGATTTGCAAACTCATTCATAATAAAATTGTCATCAGACAAAGCTTTCACCCTGCATCCCTCAGCCCACTCTATTCCTGCAGTGTCCCCACAGCCCACCTCTGACCTGCTCATGACCTTCCCCTCTAACTGCTTCTCCCGTCCCACTCTGACAAGCTCTCCTCTTTACTGTCCAAATCGAACCTCACCACTGTTTTCCCAATCCCACTCATCCCTGACCTTAGTACTGTTTCATTCCAGCCCTCACCCATATGTTCAATCTATCATTAACTTCTGGCATCTTCCCTTCCTTCTTTAAACACGCTACCAAACACCCCCATCCTAAAAAACCATCTCTGACCCCTCCTCACTGTCCAACTATCGCCCCATCTCACTGCTTTTAAATTTGCCTCTAAACTCCTTGAGCAACACTTCCATCTTTAACTGCCTCCCATCTCTCCACCAACTCTCTCCTTGACCCACTGCAGTCTGGTTTCCGACCCCACCACTCTACTGAAACCGCCCCAACCCAGGTCACCAACGACTTAGTAACTGCCCAAACCTCAAGCCACTACTCTGTGCTTCTCCTCCTAGACCTTTCCTCGCCTTTGGGTACTGTCGACCATTCACTTCTCCTACACATCCTCTCCTCCCTCGGGATCACGACTTGGCCCTTTCCTGGATCTCCTCGTACCTCACGATGGACATTCACGTTTCTCCCTCGTCCACCTCCTCCTCTCGCCACTGTCTGTTTGGGTCCCCCAGGGGTCATCCTGGGCCCACTACTCTTCTCTATCTACAATCTTGGCCTTGGTCAGCTCATAGCAACACACAGCTTTCAGTACTACCTGTATGCTGACGACACCCAACTTTATATCTCCGGCCCAGATATCGCCTCCCTTTTCTCCCGGAATCCCTGACTGTCTTTGCCATTTCCCTTCTTCTCCTCCCGTCTCCTAAAAAATAAAGTGGAGAAAACTGAATTTATTATCTTCCCACCGCCCACTCATCCCTCCACCTAAACTCTCTATCACTGTTAATGGCTACACTCTCTCACCACACCACAGGTCCGCTGCCTTGGATAACCCTTTTTACTCCAATCTGTCCTTCAAACCGCACATCCAAACCCCCACCTCTGCCTGCCGTCTCCACCTAAAAAATATTTCCCGAATCCGCTCATTTCTTAACTCTGAAAGCACAAAAATGCTTGTCCACGCCTCGTCATCTCCCCCACGACTACTGCAACATTCCCTTTTCTGTGGGCCTCCCAGCTAGCACCCTCGCTCCCCTCCAAACCCTCCTTAACTCTGCTGCCTGTCTGATTCACCTCTCTCTCCTCGCTATCCCTGCCTCTTCCCTCTGTGATCCCTTTATTGGCTACCCATTGCCCAGCGAATCCAGTTCAAGCTAGCAACTTTGACCTACAAGGGACTCCATAACCTCTCCCTTCCCTAATCTCTGCCTTAATCTCTAAATACCTTTCCCCCACGCAACCTCTGCTCCTCACAGACCTTCTTCCTCCTTTTCCTCTTATCACCTCCTCACAAAAACCGTCCCAAGACTTCTCTCGTGTTTCCCCCACACTTTGGAACTCACTGCCCCAACACCTCAACCCCTCCCCCTCTCTCACCAGCTTCAAACGTAACCTAAAAACCTACCTTTCAAGGATTGTCTATAAACCCAAATTTACCGTGTTCCACTGCTCGCCCAAAAAACATGTCTGCCCCTCACCTTCTGTCTCTTCACCCCTTCCCTGTAGATTGTAAGCCCTCACGGGCAGGGACCTTTCTCCCTCTGTACCAGTTGTTAGTCACTTATTGTCACTTTTTGTAATTGTTTGACCAATGTTATTTATGTACCCGCCTGAAATGTAAAGCGCCCTGGAATCGAGGGCTCTCCAAAATAAATGATAATAAATAATAACAGGTACATTTGTTAAATGTAACTCCAGCACGAAAGGTTTTATTTTTGCGGTCTGTGCCACTGTTTAAGAATATTTCTCTTCATTTTTCCCTCATGTGCTGCTGTGGCATGCTGGAACTTGTCGTTCCACAGCTACGATCTGCTGTGGAACATGGAACTACAAGTGCCAGCATGCCCCATAAGTCTCCATTTGTAACTAGGAGACAGATGTAAGTTGAGGACTGCCTGCACTAACCCTCACAAGGTACCATAAATTCCCAACATGTTTTTGTGTGTCTCACATTTCCTCAGGGAACAAATTTGGCATAAGTAAGATACTAAAATGGTAATAATGACCAAATCCAAATAAATAAATATCAGAATAAATAGTCATGAAATGATACAAATTAAATACAATAATGGTGGCAAAGCTGCACTAAAGAGTGATTCTACCATATGCGAGTCATTCAATCCACAAAATAAATGCAGTAAACAATTATTTCTCCAATTCCCCGGGGCCCCCCCCCCAAAAACCCCCAAGGGGGGGGGGGGGGGGGGGGGGGGGGGGGGGGGGGGGGGGGGGGGGGGGGGGGGGGGGGGGGGGGGGGGGGCCCCCATTTTTTTCCCCCCCCCCAAAAAAAACCCTCCCCCCCCCCCCGGGAAAAAATTTTAAGTTTTTTGGCGGGGCCCCCCCCAAAAAATTTTTTTGGGGAATTTTTTTTTAAAAGGGTTTTTTCCCCGGAAACCCCCCCCGGGGGGCCCCCAAAAAAAAAAAAAAACCCCCTTTTTTAAAATTTTCCCCCCCGGGTTTTTTTTTTGGGGGTTTTTTTTCCCTTTTTCCCCCCTTTTTTGGGATCCCCCTTTTTTTTCCCCCCCTTTTTGGGGGCCCCCGGTCCCAAAGGGGTTTTTTTGGGAAAAGGGGGGGGAAAAACCCCCCCCTTTTTAAAACCCCCCCCCGGGGGTTTCCCATTTCCCCCCAAAACCCCCCGGGGGGAAAAAAGGGTTAAAAAAAAACCCCCCAAATTAAAAAAAAAAAATTTTAAAAAAAATTAAAAAAAAAGGGGGCCCCAAAAAAAACCCCTTTTCCCCCAAAACCCCCAAAAAGGGAAAAAAATTTTTTCCCCCTTTTTAAAAAAAAAATTTTTTCCCCCCCCCCCCCCCCCTTTTTTTTAAAAAAAAAAAAATTTTTTCCCGGGGAAAAATTTTTTCCCCAAAAAAAAAAAAAAAAATTTTTAAAAAACCCGGGAAACCCCCCCTAAAATTTTTCCCCCCCCCCGGGGGGGTTTTTTTTTAAAAAAATTTTAAAAACCCCCGGGCCCCCCCGGGGGGAAAAAAAACCCCCCTTGCCCCCCCCAAAGGGGGGGCCCCCCCAAAAAGGGTGGGGGGGGGGGGCCCCTTTCCCCAAACCCCCCCCCAAAAAAAAAAAAACCCCCCCCTTTTTTGGGGGGGAAAAAACCCAAAAACCTTTGGGGGGTTTTAAAACCCCCCAAAAAAAGGGGGGGGGAAAAAATTTTTTTTTTTTTTTTTAAAAAAAAAAGGGAAAAAAAAATTTTTCCCAAAATTTTTAAAAAAAATTTTTTTGAAAAAAAATTTTTTAAAAGAAAAAAAAAAAATTTTTTTTTTTAAAAAAAAAAAGGAAAAAAAATTTTTTTTTAAAAAAAAGGGGCCCTTTAAATTTTTTTTAAAAAAAAAAAATTTTAAAAATTTAGCCCCAAAAAAAATTTTTAAAAAAAACCCCTTTTGGGCCCGGAAAACCCCCCCCCCAAAAAAAAAAAGGGGGTTTTTTTTAAAAAAATTTTAAAAATTTTTTTTTGGGAAAAAACCTTTAAAAGGCCCCTTTATTTTGGGTAGGGGGAAAAAAAGGGGAAAAACCCGGGGGGGTTTTTAAAAAAAAAAAAAAGGCCCAAATCCCCTTTTTTTTTGGGGGGGGGGGGGGGGGGGGGTTTTTTTAAAAAAATTTTTCCCCCTTTTAAAAATTTTTTTTTTTTTCCCCCCCCGGGGTTCCCCGGGGAAAAAACCCCCCCCCCTTTTTTGGGGGGTTTTTAAAAAAAGGGGGGGGCTTAAAAAAAGGGGGAGCCCCCTTTTTGGGGGGAAAAAAATTTAAAGGGTTTGGGGAAAAACCCCAAAATTTAAAAACCCCAAAAAAATTTTTCCCCCCCCCCGGCCCCCCCCCCCAAAACCCCCCAAAACCTGTGAACATTGCCGTTTTTAAATTTTTCCCAAAAGGGGCCCCCCGGGGTTTTTCCCCCCCCCTTTTTTTTTTTTTTAAAACCCCCCAAAAAAATTTTTAAAAAAAAAAACCCCCCCCCTTTTCCCCACGGGCCGTTTTTTTTTAAAAAAAAAAAAAATTTTTTTTTTTTTTTTTTTAAAAATTTTTTTTTTTTTTTTTTAAAAAATTTTTGGGGGCCCCCCCCCCATTTAACATTATTTAGAGAGTGCTTTACAGCACCCCAAAGGAAAAAAAAAAAGGGGGGGTTTTTTCCTCGACACACGATTTGTGGGAAAAAAGTAAGAGAGGGAGTTTTTACCAGTGCAGGGCTTCAGGATTTTGATGGGGATTGGGGAAAAATCAAAAACATATCCAAAAAAAAACCCTTAAAAACTGTTTAAAATAAAAACGTAAGTTAAAAAATTGGTTTAAATTTTTTGATTGACACATTCCCCTTTTAGAACAGGGAAATCCAAAAACCCCATTTTGCTTCTCCTTTTGGGAATTTCAGATATTTATTCTACTGATCAGTGGTGGTCCTAGTGGAAGAACCTTCACGATCAGTAAAATGATGGCAAGTCCCCAGCAATGTTCCAAAACTTAATGTTTTGAATGGTTTTTATCCTGTAAAGGTTTTAAATTTTCAGGGTTTGTTGGAACAGATTCAGTATTACTTGTATTTCGTACAATGGAATCTCTGCATATTCTGGTCTTATACTTCCAACTTGCAAACCTTTAAACATGATTATACTTTTAAAATAAAGGGCAGGGAAAAAAGGAACAGCTCAAAAGGTTAAAAAAACCCAAAATAAAATTGCTCACTCCACTTGGGTTTTATAAACCAATTGGTCTGCAGATAGGTGTAACAGTTGCAGGTATGCAGGTGGTGGACCCGCAGGGGGCACCGGGAAAGGAAAGGGGCAACCACGCCCAAAGGGGCAGAGTCTAAGAGCCCCCCCTTCCCCCACAGCCCCGCAAAAGGTTTTTGGAAATTTTGGGCTTGGCCCGGGGTGGACCCCCAGGTCCCCCCCCCCCCCCCCCCCCCCTGACCCTGAAAGTGTGGGACACCAAGGGGCCAGGAAAAAAGTGTTGGGGCAGGGCCCAGGGGGCCCAGCTTCAAAAAAGACGAAGACAAGTAAAACAGGCAGGTAGTAACTGGCGGGTGGGGAGGTAAAAAAAAGCAAAATCACTGGAAAAAGGTGGGGCCAAAAAAAACAGGGCAGAAATCAGAGGCATGGAAACAAAGAAAAAACTCAAAGAACGATTTCAGAAAACAGAAAAGAGTTCCTTAAGGGCCCCCCCGGTGGTGGTTGGCCACTTTTCTGGTAGTTAGACAATGGCCCTTTAAATCTGATAGATGTGGCACATGCGCATCCTAGTGGGGGTGTGGCATGCGCTCGTGCCAGTAACAGGCTGGAGAGTGGAGGGGAGGGCCCCACCATCTTGGATAGCGTACCACTGACAGGCGGATCCAGCGCAATCGCGCGACGTTTCGGGAGACCCCTCCCCCTTTCTCAAGCCTAGATGGCGGGGTCATGCTATGCGGCTGCATGAAGTATATCTGGAGACTCTTGTTTGTACCGACTGCCACGGACTATATATGCTACTGAAACGTAAGTAAAATAAATACTTCTGCTTAAATAGCAGCGTGTATTATGAAATGCTAATAAATGTGATTTTAGAGTCTATACTCACCTGGTTGCGGTTTGGATTGTTATAAAGAGGAGTTGAGGATCTCCTGTAAAACAGGTGAAGTGGAGCGGTATATGAATTGGTCTGAAACTAAAGTGTACAAGTGAGATGCACTTGACTGGACGCTGGCTGCCCAAATTCTTCATGCGTCCTAAGGTCTACTGAATAATCAAATTTACATGCTTCTTGCTAAGGTGCAGTTGGAGGCTATTACTAGCAGGGCTGTAGAGTCGCAGTCATGGAGTCAGAGACGGTGCCCATTTTGGTGGAGTCAGACCGACTCCAACTCCCAAAATATATTTAAAAAAAAAACCTAGTACAATTAGTTCGATGCAGTGCCAAGAGCAAGAGGAATTGGGTTCGGCCAGTGCTGCTGCTCCCATGTCTTCAGCCTTATCACATGAGGAGTGTAATTGATGACATGCAGCAGGCAGAACGTTAGCATAGGTGAAAAGATTCCACTCCCATAGCAAAGAGATTGACCAGATTTCATCAAAAATTTCACGGGCTTTCAAAGAAGTAGAAGAGTTCAACCGTTCATCAGACCTTACTGTGAATGAAGCAATTCTTTTATACCCTGACAGTGTTAGAGATGTTGCCCCTGTGGTCACCGCTTTGCCCCAAACCCAAGTTAGTGTAGAGAGGCCGTTCTCTAGCCTGGAAATAATGAGATCAGATTATTATTATTATTATTATTATTATTTATTTTAAAGGCCATGATTCCAGGGCGCTGTACATTCGAGGGGTTACATAAAATTACATAAGTCAAACGAGTACAGTGATAAGGGATAATGACAATTGGCACGACAGAGGGAGAGAGGACCCTACCCGCGAGGGTTACAATCTACAAGGAGGGGGAAAGAGACAGGAGGTGAGGGCAGACATGTCTTGGAGGAAGTAGTGACAAGTTTAGTGAAGGTTATAGGCAAGCCTGAAGAAATGGTGTTTTCAGGTTGCTTTTGAAGCTGGTGAAAGTGGAGGAGAGTCTGATGTGTTGGGGCAGTGAGTTCCAGAGTGTGGGTGAAGCACGGAGAAGTCTTGGAGACGGTTGTGTGAGGAGCTGATAAGGGGAGAGCAGAGGAGAAGGTCCTGTGAGGAGCGGAGAGTGCGTGGGGGAAAATATTTGGAAATTAGGGCAGGAGATGTATGGAGGGGAGAGGTCATGGAGAGCCTTTTAGGTCATGGTTTGTAGCTTGAAATGAATTCGCTGGGCAAAAAGGAAGCCATTTAAGGGATTGGCAGAGGGAGAGGCAGAGGGTAGCGAGGAGAGAGGTGGAAAAAGACGGGCAGCAGAGTTAAGGATGGATTGGAGGGGAGCGAGGGGGCTAGCTGGGGGGCCCCAGAGAATGATGTTGCAGTAGTCTAGGCGGGAGATGACAAGGGCATGGGCCAGCATTTTGTAGTGTCCATAGCCCAGGAAGAGCGGATTACGAGAGATGTTTTTCAGGTGGAGGTGGGAGGCAGAGGTGAGGGTTTGGATGTGTGGTTTGAAAGATAAAGCAGAGTCTAGGTTTACCCCAGACAGCGGACTTGTGGGACCCGGGGAAAGTGTTTGAGCCGTTGACTGTAATAGAGAAATCGGGCAGGGGTAGAGTTGGATGGTGGAAAGATTAAAGAGTTCTGTTTTCTCCACATTTAGTTTTAGGGGACGTGATGAGGGAAAGGGGGAAATGGACGATAGACAGTCAGGGATCCGGGAGAGTAGAGAAGTGACATCTGGGCAGAGAAAGTTTGAGTTGGGTATCATCAGCATACAGGTGGTAATGAAAGCCATTTTGAGGCTATTGAGCTGGCCGAGGCCCAAAGGGGGTAGATAGAGAGGAGTAGTGGGCCCAGGACTGACCCTGGGGGACACCAACAAGAGTGGCCGGGGGGAGGAGGTGGAGCAAGAATGAGAGATGCTGAATGGCCCATCAGTGAGGTACGAGGAGCCAGGAAAAGCCAAGTCCGTGATGCCGATAGAGGAGAGGATTTGTAGCAGGAGGGAATGGTCGACAGTGTCAAAGGCAGAGGACAGGTCCAAGAGGAGGAGCACAGAGTAGTGGCATGAGGCTTTAGCAGTTACTAGATCATTAGTGACTTTGGTTAGGGTGGGATCAAAAACCAGATTGTAGTGGGTCAAGAAGAGAGTTTGGAGGGGAGGTGGGAGGACAGCTGAAGATAGATGTGCTGCTCAAGGAGTTTGGAAGCAAAAGGGGGCAGTGAGTGGGGCGATAGTTGGACAGAGAAGAGGGGGCAAGGGTTGTTTTTTTTAGGATTAGAGTGATAGTAGCATGTTTAAAGGCAGATGTGAGGTTATCTATGAAGGAGGATCTGATGGAGGCAATACTATTTCTCAAAACAAATTCATAGGCTCAACAAATGTTATTCAGTACATTTTTGTTGAAAACTTTTTTTTCCCACTGCATTTTTTTGCATATTTACAATTTTTTAAAAAAAAAAAAAAATTGTGTTCTAAAGTTGTCCAATAAATATATTTTACACTCAAAAAAGGGGAAACAATTTTTTTGAACTTTTGATGTTCAGCTTCATATCTCACATCCACTAAGCTTTGAAATGAACCCCATCATTTAAGACAATCGCTTGGAAAATCCATACAAAAATTTGCCTGCAACTATTTAGCTATGCTTAGTTTCTGCAGATTTGGTCTGAAAATGTTTTGTTACTGTTTTACTCCTAATGGTTGAACAATTTTTTTTTTTATTACAACCTGTTCTAAAATTTCCAGAAAAGACAGTGTTTATTAGGCTGTTTCCCCAAAGCAAAAGGCACGCTTCGACCCCCTTTAAGTTTTCCCAAGAAAAGAGAGAGGTCTCCCGGCCAAGAAAATTCCCAAAACGCTCATGAAAGGGCCCAAAAGACAGCGGGAAGAAATTTGAAATGAAACCCATCCATCCTTTCCAAAGCCAAGAGGTGGACGACGGGGCAAAATTTCAGTAAACAATGGTTTATTAAAAGGGTCGATCATTCTAATGTGACGCACACAGGGGAGGGGGCTGTATACTTTCGTAAGAGTGAGTTCACAGAATCCATGCAAACACCATGCAAACACATTACACAGGTCGGGATGGGGCCCAAAAAAGGTAAAGACTTCGGTTTAAAATCTTGTTGAAAAGAAGCATTACTCGTTTTTGAAAAAAAGTATAAAAAAATTACAATGAAGTAGATTCTGTATTGGTCCCCCACAGTCCCCCAGCCCCAAACCCCAATCGAAAACTTACTTGTGGTAGATTGAAAAAAAGCTGTATATGTACCCAACCTCTGCACCAAACTTTGGAACGGTAGAAAGACCTGGTTTCAGTTTTTTTAAGACATGCTTGAATCCTGTATAATGTTAATAATGAAAACCTTATTTTTTACTTATTCTTAGTTCTCATCTAAATTTCAACAGTAATATATCTGTATGTTTTGTAGTGGGAGGTAAACCAGAATAGTGGGAGGACACCCACAAAAACACATGGAGAACATACAAACTCTTCCCAATGTTGCCTTTTTTTTTTTTAAAAACCCAACCCTTGGCTCAGGGAAACCGTGCAAACCACGAGTGCCATGCTGCCCTGTACTATAGTAACCGGGCACATCGTATAAGACCAGGGAATATTTTCACCTGTGGAACGGCTAAATCTATTTTGTAGAGGCTCAAAACTAGAAATGTACTCTGAATAGCAAACCACAGAAGTAAAGCCTCATGGTATAGTACAATTGATACTTGTTGATAGGCCAGTCCTGATGTGTTAGATGCAAGCCCAAAAACAAAAAAAGTAACCTTTTTTTTTTTTTTTGGGGAAAAAAATTAAAACAAGAAATTTTTGGGCTTTTTTAAATGCCGTTTTAAATTCCCCTTACAAAACTCTTTCCAAAAAACATTTCCAAAAATTTAGGGAACAAGGGTTTTGGCGCCAAGTAAAAAAAAAACCATTAAATTTCATAAGTGCCCCTAGTTTGACGTTAAAAAAGTAAATATCAATCAATTTTGAAGAAAGTGTGGGAAAGATGTTTTCCCATCAAAGATTAGATGCCCAAATTCAAAAAGAAACCTTTAATTGCCCATACCCGGTTGGAACTGTTTTAGCACATTTATTAATAAAAAGGGGGGAAGCTTGAGATAATGGTCTAAAATTTACCCATTTAGCTGACCTTTTTTAAGGGGGGCTTTTACCCGTATGGACGTTTTGATGTTTCCCATAACCTGAACGCACTGCATAAGCATTTTATCCAAATTTTCTTTTGTTTGGGGGTTATAAACCCCTGGGGCAAAAAGATGGGGGCCAGTCTGCTGGGGGGCACGTGTTTGCTGCATTTTTTAATACAAAGAGCCTTTTTGAAGTTTTATTCCCTGGACCCCTGTGTAGATGATGCCCTTTATTTCGTTTTTCAGTTTTAAGAGCCCCCCTTTTGTAATTGCAGAACGTTTCACAGCTGGCAATACAAATTTTCCAGTCCAATGGTGCAAAGAAAAAGAGCCATTTAGTGAAGAAAAAAGAAGTTGGATGAATCCCTTTACTGTAAGACTAAACTGATCGGGAAAAAAAGAAAATTGTGTCCTATTTTATTCAACCAAGCTGAAGACTGGCGTTTTCTGAGCATGTAAAATATTAGCAGACAAGATTTAAAAATACAGTACTACAGAATAAGGTAGTGAAAACACCAAAAGGAGACGGATGTTTTAAATTTTATAAAAAATATAATTGTATTCAAATAAGATGAAAATTACTCATCAAACAACAAAATAAAAAATGATAAAACAGAACACCCAGAATTAAAACACAGCAATCTCCCAAACGTCACATTACAGCACCACAATGGTAATAATCCCCCCAAAAATGGTAGATTGGCTCTCCCTATGAGGTTTTGATTTTTACTTAGTTACGGAAAGGCCCCCTACCAAAACTGTTGGTACACAATATAACCTCAATACAGGGAAAATTCATTTTACTCGGTTGATGTTACTATATACTTGAAACCCAAAATTTACATACCTATATAAAAAACCCCTTCATGTTTTTTTTCCTTTTGGAATGAAATCAGAAAAAACCTCCCCTTTTGGTAATTAGGAAACCCCAAATTATTTATATTTTTCCCAAATTCCAGAAAAATTTTGAGAATTTAAGACATTTTATTCTTTCTCAAAGTCAAAAAATTTTTTCAACATTTCCTTTATTTGGTACTTTGCCCTAAACTGTAGCTTTGGGCAAATGTTTTTGGATAAACTTCCCCAAGCTTCTCACAAAATTTGGGGGGGAATTTTGGGCCCCTTCCTACTTACAGAAATTTTGTAAATTTTAGCCATTTTTGGGGTCACCTTGCCCCAAACCCGCCTTTTTTTCTTTTCCCCTACATTTTCAATAGGGTTTTCGATCAGGGTTTGGATGGGGCCCCTCCAAAACATTTACTTAGTTTCCCTTTAAACCCCTTTGTAAAAAAGTTTGTGATTCTTTGGTTTATTGTCCATTTTGAAACCAATTCCACCAAAAACCCTTAACTTCCGGCTGATGTCTTCAGATGTTGCTTCATATTTCCACATAACTTCTTTTTTCAGAGCCATCTATTTTGTGAAGTGCAATCTTTTTTGTGAAGTGCCCAGTCCCTTTTGCGCAAAAAAACCCCACAACATGGTGCTGCCACCCGAGTTTCACAGTTGGGGTGGTATTCTTGGCTTCCACTTTCCCTTTTTCCCCCAAAAAAAACAAAGGCTTATGACCAAACGTTTTTGTCCGCCAAGGGCATGCTCCAAAAAATTTGTTTTGTTCCGTGTGCTTTTTCGAAATTAATATGCTTTTTAAGTTTCTTTTTTGGGTAAAGCTCTTCGTGGCAATACCTTTTCCCTGTTGATACATTATTGTTTCATTGGGTTAATGACGCTATCTTAAAGCTTCTGCCAGCTCTTACAAGCTCTTTGTTTTTTTTTTTTGTTTTATATCACATGTTGGAGCACACACAGACCGAACTCGTCCCTTTGAGCGGATGTGGGTTGGACCATTTCCATCTTGTTTTTCTTGTATAAAATGTTTGTACAGATAACGAGGAAACCTTCAGTATAGGAAATTGACCCAAGGAGATCCTAACTTGTGTAAGCCCCCTTTCTTTCCTGATATCTTGGTGATTTTTTTAGACTTTTCCCCCAGTTACAACAAAAACGTGTTTTTCCCGGGTGAACTAAAAACATCCACGATGGTCGCTAATTAACCGATGTTGCCAAAAAATCGAAACAGAAGCTTCCAAAACATGACATGATCATATGGACTGTCCCAAATTGTTTAAAGGCATAGTAATCCTAGTGTATGTAAACTTTTGACTTTGCAGAAAGAAATAAAAATGTCTTAAAATTATATATATATATATATATGTATCTTAGTGTGCCATATAGCTGTGTAGTGAGCATTATTGCCATTCATGATGCTTGTAATATGATAGTATGGGAGGTTAGCCAGTTCAGACAGTTCAGAACTTCAGGGTGTTCCACTGTCTGTTTTATAATTTTTTATTTTGTTTGAGTATTTTTGATTTTATTTAAATAAAATTATGCTTTTATGGATATAGTAGCACAAGTTTCTTTTTTGATGTTTTCTTGTAATTAGTATATGCTTCTTTTTTAATTAGCACACTATTATATTATATTATAGGTGTTTGCTTAGAATAAGGTAATGGTTTAACTCAAATCCTCTAATAATTTATATGTACCGTCATGTCTTTGCCAACCTTTAACTCTTGCCACCCGACTAGAGCAATTGTATTCCCCCGAGTACTTCTATTCACTTTACTCCTATTTGCGTGAACACAGCCCCTCACCTTCTGGAAGATGGGATGAATATTCTTGGCTGACATAGTAGATGGCTTCTGCTGTTAATGCCGCTATATCAGACATGGCATGTGGGGACCTTATGATGCCACAAACTCTACTATTATTTCCATGAAGGGGAGAGTCACTTTTCCCATCCCATAAGGACATAAAAAGGACTATGTAAAATAAAAAATAATCTTATAAAATGTGAAATATTATGCCATTTCTAGTATTCAGTAGTCTCCAGTTCCTGTTCAGGCTGTAGCAGGAGGACTCACAATGGTTTATTGGATTCCTCATTCAGGTTTTAATAGTTACAGGCAAAATATCTACCATTGTAGAGTCATCAGTGTTCATGTCTCTCCTGGGAGTATTATGTTGAAGGTCTGTGACTCTCCTTGGGCCTCTATGTCAGGGTCTCTTGCCATCTACATATCATGTCACCCTCCATCCCGTCATTTTTCATCAAGAGTCCGCCATGTTCAGTCTTGTTCTGTCTGTCCCTACCTGTCATATATATCGAAGATGCAGGGGTATCTTACAAAGTTATGCACTTTTGCCTGTAAGTAGACCAGTATATCCCCTAGAATAGATGGTATTTGCCTAGTCAGATGTGAACGTCTGCAAAGTGTGTAATTAACTCTTTACTTGAGTCATGTACATTTGTGTGGGTTATTTGTATTAAATATAATCAGGCTATTAGTTCCCTAAGGAAATCAAAAAAACAGTACTCACCTCCCCTTTTTCTGTTTCAGTGCTGCCACTATCCGCCGTCTCCTGCAGTTCTTTTATTGACTTCTGATTGCTGCAGTTGGCTTGGGACCACTGCAGCCACTGTTCGCCTGCAGTGGTCATGTGCAATTGCAGATGTCACAACTCAAAGCCGTTCACACCTAAATGGTGATGTTAAATAGTGGCACGTGACCACATTTGATGACAGTCAACCAAAGAACCGGGAGAGATGAAGAACTGTACCAGCCCAGGAACGGGAGGCAGGGAGGATGGAAATAAGTTTATTTTTTTTATTTTATCAGGACTCCAGTAGCCTAAATGTGTAAAAATATAAAAAAAATAGCATGATATTGAAGGATTTGTAAAGCTTTTTCTAAGATATTATTCTTGATATACTTTTACATTACATACCTTTGGCAGAATTGCAGTACTTTTCCTTTGTAATTCATAGTACATGTTAATGGTGTTTAGAAACGCCATCCATATGAATAGCTCATTTATAAACTGTAAACTATTCAACTTAAAGGGGTTTTACCAAGAAGTAATTTCCTCACTTAACAGGCTGATACTCCCCTCTTGAGACTTGAAAAAAGGGGAGTTGTGTTTCTGTAAAAAAAAAAAAAAAAAAAAGGACCACCTTTGTGATAACGTTGCCCCACCACCCATGCAGGAACCGGATATTCAGTCTCTGTAGTTGAGTAAACTTTGTTTGGGTAATCCACAGGGATAACTGTATTGTGGAGAAGCTATGTGTGTTTTGTTTCTCCCTCTTATCTGCTCAGGAGAGAAGATAAGCTCTTAGTAGGCAGCCTACTTTCATTTCTTCACGAAAGGCTGCAGGGGGAGAGGGAGTGGGGCTGAGCAGGGAGCCTCTGCATGTTTACTCAGATAATTACATTACAATCAGTGGATTCTCTATACAAAAGACACAGTAACTTTTCTCCCCAGTCCCTTCGAAGCTCGTTCATGTTCCCTGCCATCAGATAAGAAGTGCCAACAACGCAAGCGCGCCCAGATCAGCTCCTATCAGCTCCTGGTCGTGTCTAATGTAAACTGTCAGGAAACTAAGGGCATCTTAGTCAGGCTGTAGCTCTCGGAGGCTTCACTTTTTTTTAATGACATATATTTAGAAAAGTGATTAAATACCCATTTTGGAGGATCCCACGTCAACATTAGATCGGGGCAAAACCCCTTTAACAAACACTAGCAGACAGATGGGTAGTTACATTTAACTACATGCAGTCCTTTAGCCCTTACTCCTATTATAATACAGGGGGAGACATTGAAACAATAGCTTCATACTATATCTTACAAAAAGTTGACTTCTGCTTTGAATGTCCTTTATGGCACATATTTACTATGTTCTTTTCAGCTCTGTAAGGCCTCGTTCACACGGCTTATTTTGCCGCGGATCGGCGCCGTACTGCACGCCGGATTTGCGCTGCAGTACAGCGCTAATCCGTCGGAGTAATTACGGTAATCCACTGCTCTCATAGAGAACAGTGGATTCCGTCGCTCCTCCCTGCTCGGCGAATCCGCCGCAGGGGGAGAAAGTGACATGCACATTATTTACGGCGCGTACGCGCCGTAAACAATGCATTGTCTATGGGGCCGGGAGCAGCGCCCCCGTCCCACCCCTTATTCACGGTGGATTTGTGAGCTCAATACGGCGCACAAATCCGTCGGGAATAAGCCGTGTGAACACGGCCTAAATAACACATGAAACAAACATTCTACAAGTATAATGAAAAGGAAGGTGAAATGATTGTGCCCAACTGGCAACAACATGTGGTCATATCGTAAAGCGGATATGTCTTCGAAGTTTGTACTGAACTATGGCAGTGTGAGCTTATAGGCTATCTGTACAGAAGACATAGCGTGAACTTAGCCTATTCTCTAGGATGTCAAAAGATAAGGAAAAGTAGATCCCCTTCCCTAAGGAACCATAGAGAGGTTATTCAGGGGGAATAAACTTGTCCTGGTTCTTGCCTCTTCTCTCCTCATTCTCCAATCATAAACAACACATTATCTAATAACCCAGAAAGCTGCTATGTGAGCCAAATACTATAGAAAGATTGCTTCACAGTGTGGGGACCAGATCTGATGTCTGAGGGGAGCATTTGTTGTTCTTTTCTATTCTAATGGAAGCAGGAGGGACAAAGAACATGAAATCTTCTATTATTAATCCCTTTTTATTTTGTAACTGTTTGCTTGTTATGTCATCTTACTTTGCCTAATTTTTATATTTTTAACTGCTCTTCTTTTCATATTAAACTTAAAGGGGTTGTATCATTACATAAAATGGTCTTCAGAATAAGGGGACAGTGAAAACAATCAGCTTTGCAATTGGATGTGATTTGCAAAGCTGTCTTGTTTTCACTGTCTTCCTTATCTTAGTTTTCTTTAAACACTGTTCCCCAGTGCCGGTCGGATTCCTCCTCCTTTCATTTCATTGGCTGACGGCTCTACTAATTTACATTCTGTCTGGCCCCCGGTCATATTTACGGGAGCATGCATTCCTGCCTCTCTCACTCAGAATAAGGGGTCGGCAACATTTCACTCTGCACAGTAGCCCTGCAGCTGCTTCTACAATCAGAAAACAGCAGAATTGTGTTCGGTGCCTAACATAGAAGGGAGACAGATCTTTGCTGCTCTGGATGAGTTTATAGAAGACTGGATTCAACTGTAACAAACCTCCATCTGTGAGAGTAGAAGAGATCAGTGCTCATAGAAGACTGTCTAGACCAGTGTTCCCCAACTCCAGTCCTCAAGGCACACCAACAGGTCATGTTTTCAGGATCTCCCACAGAATGCACTGACAATAATGATATCACCTGTGCAGAATGCACTGACAATAATGACTTCACCTGTGCAATGCTAAGGAAAGCCAGAAAACATGACCTGTTGGTGTGCCTTGAGGACTAGGGTTGGGAACCTCTGGTCTAGACTGAATGCAGGACTGTGGTATGTAAACAGCTCTTACAAAATAAGACTGCATAGGGAGAGGACACAGTGACATGTGGACTCGGACAGAGAGGGGGGGAGAGCACACTGACTCTGGAGCGAGCATGAACAGTGAAGGGGGGGATGATGTCACCCCCCTTCAGTTAAGAAGCACCCAGCTGGGAAGGGAAGAAATGCCCCTGGATTTGTAGAACTGATGAAGCGATACATCCCCTTTAAGGTTACTTTGGTCACTGTATGCTTTAAAGAATCCATTACTTTTCTAGAACTTTGCTGACCCTTTGATTGCTGGAGAGCATAATGTGGCTTTGGGATGTATCCCCTATAGTCAATACGTAATGACATTGAGTAATGACATCTTTGGTGACTTAACTATATTGGGGGGAGACGTGTAGTCAGTTCTCAAACTAAGTAAAGGTAAATGCACAATTAAGTGAATAGAAATAGGCCAGCCTCTGCAGTTGCACCTACTTCATGTGCTGGGAAAGGGTGAACATGGTAACAAGTACTGTAAGTAATATATTAATTTGAGCATCAAAAATTAGTTTTTGTAATTGTCAATCAAAAAGAACTTTTGTAGATATCAAGAGAAAACCAGACCTAAAGTAAAGCATAAGCGGCAAAGTTTTGGACAAATTGGTCAATTCCCCAAATCTGTTCAATTCAGAAGTAAAATAAGTAATTTAGCTTTAATAATCTGAAACTCTGTTATGTAATTTCTTTTCTAATTAATGAACTTTTTTTTATTTTTCCCAATATATTTTTACTGCATATTATTTGAAACATTTTAATAACATTTTAATAGGCAGATCATTTAAGACATATCACTTTTAACAACAATTCCCCTAAAACCTGAAGTTTTTGGCCATGTTTAGGAACTGTAGAAAACCAGCAGGAAAAATAGTAGAAGGAAGATATGTGCCAAGCAGGTTGCTTTATTCAGTGGTGAAGTTCCAGGGATGTCAGGATGGCCAATCCGGCAGTACACCCCAGCCTTTCCATGCAGCTGAATTGCATGGAACTAGTCAGTAACGATAGACTACTGACACTTATATAGTTAGTGGAGCTGCCATGTGGCTAAAATGGGCTGTTTTCCCGGAACGGCTGTAGCGTGGGTGGGAGGCTGTTCCTACATTCCGGGCCGGGCTTTGCTGGACCTCTTAAGACCTTTAAAGCCTGCTTCTCCAGACATCAGGTGAGGAGTGTGTGAACCTGAGTATTGTGTTTGGGAGCCATTTCTTCCACAGTGTTGCAGACATGAGTGACAGAGAGAAGCCCTGCCAAACAGGACTGAGACCAACTGGCTGGTCTTCTTATGGACTTAAAGAGCTACACTGTGCTGTATAAAAACTTTGTTATACTTAGCTGAAGATAAGCTACCATTGTGTTGGACATTAAACGGCTGCTGTCAAGCCTCTTGCTGGGATTTTTGTGTCAAGCCTGTTTTGCTTTCTGTCGTGTTTTTTTTTATTTTTTTAATAAAACCCTGTTTTGCTGCATCCAAACCCATTTGTGCCTATCATTTGTCCAGCTAACTCCCACAGAACTTATTCTAATTGCTATAACATTTAAACCATTGGAAGGTGAATAGAATTGATTATATTGTAACAATGACACTTACTAGTTCTTGAAGTTGATGCGTTGAAATGGTGTAAATTATAGCTGGACCAGACTGGGATTATAAAGCAGCCCTACCCCCATATTGCGTAGAAAATGGTATAGCGCAATGCAGCAAATTTTGCTTTGCATTGCCCCATCCCCCATTCAGTACTTCTCCCTTAAATGTGTAATCCACAGAAAAAAATGGAGGAAAATAAGAGTGGAACAAATAAATGCCTAATCATACTGCAGCAATACTATATCACACACTGTAGCCCCTTAAATCCTTTATATTACACCTAATACCCCCAGAAAGTAATTAAGTTATTATACCCTGTGCCCCCTGAAACTACTTGTCTTACACATCATAAATTATTACGCACTGTGCCTCCTGAAGTAAATTATATTACTCTGTACCCCTTGAAATTAATTATATCATACACCGTACCCCCTGAAACAAATTATATGACACACTGTATTTCAGAGACGTAACTTCAAGCTCTTGGACACCAGAGCAAAAAGTGAAATAGGGCCTCCCAGTTACTATGTGCCAATTACAATACTGTGTCTTCTTATGTGGCAGAAATGCTTTTGGGCCCCCTCAGGTTGCAGGGTCCGGTAGCGACTGCTACCTCTGCATCCTCTTTAGCTACGCCCCTGCTGTATTCCCTGAAATTAAAGGGGTGTTCTCGCCATACTCTTTCAACGAGCCACAGCTATCAATATAAACTATATATAAACTATACCTGCACCCAGCACAGTATCAATAAACAATACCTCCACCTGGCAAGCTATCAATAAACAATACCTCCTCCCAGCACACTACAATTACACAATACCCGCACCCTCCACGCTATCAATAGACTATACCCAAATACATTTAAAAATCTATATTGAATACCTAAATATTTTGAAATTAAATACACAGGTACTTACCCTTCTTTGCTGACGCTAATTCATTATAGCAGAGTATTAAGAAATCGCAAAGTTCTTTGTCTTTAAAAATTATCCAATTCCTTGTGCCAGGATTGGTGCCAGATTTTGTGCCATGATTGGTGCCAGAATTGTAATCCAATGATGCCATTTCTGATGTCTTTCAAAAACTAACTCAAAATGCCATTAAATAAAAGGGTGAAATGTAGAACTTGTATACTGTAAGGCTATGTCTACACTGCAGTGGACAAAAAACGACCTGGGAACGAATTACTAAAAACGTTCGTCAGAAAGGGAAGATCTCTCCTTGGGGAGAGCACCTATATAGGTGTGTGGAGATTCGAAATTGCCTTATTGCACTCCACGAAGCAACTGCATATCACAAGGCATTATGGGAAAGGAGCTGAGAAGCTCTAGCGCCCTCTTTTGGATGTAACAAATCCTCAATTTGCTTTTGACCCACTGGATCTTTGGAAAGCAACAAGGGTATTTTTGCCAAGCCAGCATCCCTCATCTGTAGACAGCTGTTTCGGGATTTTGTCCCTCGTCAGTACAGAGCAGAGTGATGTTAGCTTGGCTGAGTGGGAGGCAATGAGTCGCTAAAAACGTTCGTAAAACTAAGTTTTCTGTCCACTGCCTGTCAAAAGCAGCTGAAAAAAAGGCTGTTTTTTTGCCGCAATTTGAGTTTTTTACA
The DNA here is from genome assembly GCA_025379985.1 of Phyllomedusa bahiana. NCBI lineage: Eukaryota > Metazoa > Chordata > Amphibia > Anura > Hylidae > Phyllomedusa > Phyllomedusa bahiana. Next base: position 24,177 of record JAODAL010036899.1, read on the forward strand.
CACATTTTTTGCTTGTCTTCAGGCCTGTTTTTAATTGTATGCATAAATTAAGCCATTGGATGTGACTCCGCCCTACAAAAGGGGATATAAAGCACAATATTGCATTTATATGTCATCTTGTAAGTCATTTTATGGATTTTGGCGCTAATAAAGTTATCTCGCGTTTGTCGGCAAAAATAAGTTTTTTTTAACGGATTTTGGCCCTAAAGTCCATTTTTTACGTATTTTGCTGCTACAATCCATATTTTTACGGATTCTTGCGCGAATAAATTTTGAGCGACAAAATAAGTAAAGAAAAAGTATTTTTAGCAACAAAAGGAAGAGAGCCAAAATCCGTTAAAAAAAAAAAGTATTTTTGCGTCAGAAGTGAGAACTTTATTAGCACCAAAGTCTGTAGATTAAAGGATTTTAGCGCTAAAATCTGTTAAAAAAACAACAGATTATTGCGCCAAAATCCGTAAAAAAACAAAACCTATTTTTAGCATCCGAAGCGAGATAACTTTATTAGCGTCAAAAGATGTTAAGAAAAGTATTTTAGCGCCAAAATCCATAAAAAAACGGATTCTGGCACAAAAATCCGGCAAAAAAGGAATTTTTAGCGTCAGAAATGAGAGAACTTTATTAGCGCCAAAATCTGTAAAAAAAAAAAAAAAAGTAAAAAAAAAAAAAAAAGATTTTAGCGGTAGAATCTGTAAAAAAAAAATTTTAGCGAAAAACTATGAAGCATAATAATTTTATTACAAACGATACAAACAAGGACACATCAAACACTTGTATGCAAATTTGATAAGGTATAACCTTTGTTACACCCACTATAGGTGGGACTTGGGTCTCCTGGGAGGGTTTTCATTGAAAAATCGCGGCAAAAAACGCACCAAAAGACGTCCAGCGCTTTCCATAGATTTCTGTAGTAAATTCTCTGCCCGGCTCTGGCGTTTTTTTAGAGCATGTTGCAAAATACGACCAGTAAAAAAAACGAGCAGAAAAAAGCTCAGTGTAGACAGCAGGACGTTTTTACATCAGAGTCTATGGGAGATGATTACAGTTGTTTTTCCAGCGTTTTTAGAAGACGAAAAATGCTGAAAAAACTGACGTTTTTCTGTACAGTGTAGACATAGAATGGTTGTTGTTTATGGTAGACACCTGATCAAAAGGATGCAATTATTATCCTATTTTTTATTATTATTATTATTTTATAGAGTGCATCTAGAATGCTAAAAGGTGCTAACCGGTTGATTTAAACAATAATATTGTGTTCATAGGTTTGTTTGAGAACTAGGGAAGTAGCTTTATCTATGAACTGATAGGGTGCTAGGTAATTTAAAACATAATATTACATGATAAGGTGCCAATATGTCAATTTTCAAAAAATAGGGTGTTTATTGGTTGCTTTAAATAATATTAATAAATATGCTCCAGAATATGCAACAAAAAAAGCCTCAAATACATGTCAATAAACATTTTTACAACGTGTTTTGAGGCTGCTTTGGAGATGTTGCAATACGGTGTGTGAACATGGCATAAAACTCCTGCTTCTTATTCAGGCTGTGAGTGGTTCAACAGCAGGGATTGGCATATCAGCTCTGCTATTCCTAGCTAAGCCTGTAAGAGGAACATTAGTGCAGGAGGTTTCTAAGTAGCAGTGTAAAAGGCTAGATAGCTATAAGGTTTTTCAGTAAGAAACATAAACAAGCTCCTGTGCTGCTAATAAGACACAGCAGGAGGCAATATCATCATCCCTATCAGGGCTCTATAACATGAGAGAGAGGTGATTGGTAACCTAGGGACAGTTTTGTACAAAATAAGGAGATAAGATCTGCTCTAACTCTGAAAGGAAGCAAAATCAGAAAAGTAATAGTTTTTATTTACCTTTGCCTACATGTTTAAAGCTAATTAATAATATGGGGATACACCTTTAACCCCTTAATGCCGAGGCCTATTTTTTTTTTACGTTCGTTTTTCCCTCCCCGCTTTCCCAGAGCTATAACTTTATTTTTTTATCTACATAAACATATGAGGGCTTTTATTTTGCGGGACAAGATGTACTTTCTAATGATGTTATTCATATTACCATAGAATATACTGGGAAACTGCAAAAAAAAATTCTAAGTGGGGCAAAATCAGAAAAAAACGAACTATTGCCATGTTTGCAGAAGTTTTGTTTTTACGGCGTTTAATCTGTGGTAAAAATGATGTGTTTTCTGCATTCTACAGATTGATATGCATTCGCCAATACCAAACATTTAGGGTTTCCATTTGGTTTTGGTACCGTAAAAAAAATCCAAACATTTTCTATTTTTTGAAATCTGCGCCATGGCGCCATTTTCTGCGACCAATAACTTTTTTGTACTAACACCTACAGACTTGAGTGAGCGGGCATTTTTTGATACCAGTTTGGAATGCATACAACTTTTTTGCTTAAATTTATTCCAATTTTTATGGGATGTGAAATAACCAAAAAAACGCAATTGTGGCGTTTGGAATTTTTTTTCCTACGCTGTTCAGCGTACAGGATTATTGATGTTATATTGTAGTAGATCGGACTTTTTCAGACACAGCGATACCAAATATGTGTAACGTTTTAATTTTTTTATTTGTAAAATGGCGAAAGGGGGGTGATTTGAACCTTTAATATTTTTTTTGTTTTACACTTTAAAAAATGTTTTTACTTTAACTTTTAGTCCCCCTAAGGTATTTTACCACTAGGGGGCGCTATCATTTATACAGCCTAATACATTGTAATACAATGCATATGGATGTATAAAGATGGCGGTTTTACTACTATCTGCCTAGGGCCGGAAAGGGCAAAATTGAAAACAAGGTGGTGATGGAAGCCTTCAGAAGGCTTCCAGCTGCCATGTTAAGCGATTTCACCACTGGCGCCCAGACCGAAGTGAGGAACGGTGCGTGGCACCGTTTCTCATTGATTTAGACACCACAGCAATCTAAGGGGTTAAACTGCTGCAATTAGCAGCTGACACTCACGCGGCTATGTAGTGGGATCGCGCTGCAAAGCCCCTTAGCGGCATTCGGACGTACTCATACGTCCAATGTCAGTAAGAGGTTAAATATATCACACACTGTACCCCTTGTAATTAGTTACATTACACACTGTGCTACCTGAAATTAAATATACCTATTACTGTACCTTTTCAAAATAACAGTCAGAAACCACATAATCGGCTCACCAATGGTAGACTAAATATGCTCATCCATTAGCAGTAGCCCAGAATAGGTGCAGAGCCATCCACTTGTGATCAAAATAAAGTGCAAATATCCAGCATCTTAAACCAGTGAACATAATAAAATAAAACTTGATTTTTATTGCTTTTATGAGGAAAACCTCACAAACAACAAATAGCGTCCACACCTGAAAGTAATTATTATATACACCGTACCCTCTGAAATGTATTATATCACATACTGAACACCATGAAATTGATTAGATTCTATGCTATATCACATAAAAATAATTCTATTACACTGTATCCCCTGAAATTAATTATATTACACACCACAACCCATAACATTAATTAGATTATCTGAAATATATTACACAATGTAACCCTTGATATAAATTATAACACACATCATATTGGTACTTCCGGCTAGAAAGGATATAGATATAGTATATAGATCCCTGGTGAAAAACAAGGGAAAAGGTCAAGGTTGCATACCTGGTGGTCTAGGGCAGTGAAGAGGTTAATGTATGACTCCCTGATAGAGAGCATTGGAAGGAACAATGCTGCATTCTGGACAGTCTAGTTGATTTAAGGGGTTAATGTAAGCATCCCTGGTTCTCCATCAGGGGTTAATATAACAATCCCTGATCTAGGGCAGTTAGAGGGTTAGGGGCCGTTCACACGGCTTATTTCGCCACGCATTAGAGCCGTACTGCGCGCCGGATTTGCGCTGCAGTACGGCTCCAATCCGTCGCAGTAATTACAGTAATCCACAGTTCTCATAGAGAACAGTGGATTCCGTCGCTCCTCCCCGCTCGGCGAATCCTCCGGGCGGGGAGAAAGTCACCTGCACATTATCCAGGCGCAATACACGCCGTGGATAATGCAAGTCTATGGGGCCGGCGGGCAGCGCCCCCGCACCCGCCCCTTATTCAAGCCGGAATTGCGAGCGCAATCCGGCTCGCAATTACGGCTTGAATAAGCCGTGTGAACAAGGCCTTAATGTAAAGATCCTTGGTGGAGGACAGTGGAGTGGAGTCTGTTTTTTTTCGAGCACTGATCATATAGTGGAGTGCAGGGAGATACAAGGAGGGCTGTGCAGCCGTGACTTTGTGGCTGCAAAATGCTATTTATGGTTAGTCAGAATGATTCAGCAACATTTTGCCCAATCATTACAGGAGCAGTCATCATGTGACAGGTGGCCTACCAGACCAGGCCTACCAGAAATCTGCCCAGTATGGCAGATTACCAGTCTGTAGATTACAGTTTCAGGTGAACAGACTGCTGAAAGATAAACTGCATGTATTTTAAGGCATAGACCCATTTAAAGCATCTTATGGTGTTTTCATTATGACCTGCATATAAAACACCAGTCTTAAGGAATCCTCCCACTGTAGTTTTGGAACCTACACATTGGGACAGATTTATTTTAGTGTTTATGCCTTAAATCTGTCATAAAATATAACATAATTGTGGAGCCAGTTGATGGGTCTATAGTAGTTTTAGACACATTTATCATCTGTTGTAGACCCTTTGTTGAGACAGCCAACACGGGGGCTTGACTTCACTGGGAAAGACTGTAGCCTTGCAGAAAGGGGACACGGGTTAAAATACGTAAACATTATTTTGGTGCTATGTAGGCCAACTTAATGGTATAAAAAGTTACACTAGTCTAACAATGCATCGTGTTATGAAACAGTATTAAACTGCCCCATCTAATTTTACACTGTCTAATCTTAGACAGGGGGGAGTAAATGTGCTATACTGTGTTAAATCTTTGTTACCTGTAATTATTGAATAGTGTACATGATATACTGTAACTTGCACAAATATTGCTGTAGATAAATTACAAAATTAGTTGGCTAAGTGAGAAAAGATACAATACAGAAGCTGTCACATGAGACGGCTCAATTGAAAGAAACGGTTCTACAGTTAATACGATTACAACACCGAAAATGTGGTTTTCCACACCTACAGGATCCAGAAATAAGAGGAAAAGGCCATGGACTTTTCTTTACATAACCTGCTAGGATCAAGGATGTTACACAGGTTTTTGAATCCTATATGTGAGACTGTTTTTTTTTTTATATATATATATATTCAAAAAACTACAAAGCTACACTTACAGCTCAATGGCTGATGGATACCAGCAGCAGGCTTCTATGGCCCTTATGCTGCATGGGAAAAGATAGCAGGTGCCGTTAATTAATGAGCAAATGCTCTAGGTGCCAATTCACACCAGCATGCAAAAAGCCACATTATAACACATGGGAGACTGATAAAAATGCAAAAATACCTGATAAGAATTGCATATGGATAAAGCGATACAGAGGGTAACGCCATCTGTACATATACACCATGCTGGGTAACAGCTTATATCACCCACAAACAAAAAAAAAAAAAATTGTATGTGGGCAAGCCGCCCAGCACTTAGAAGGTGCACTGCACAAAATCTTGTACCCTAAGCTCCCCAGTATTTTAGGCAAAGAAGATAACATGCTGGGAAAAATAATGAAATTATGAGGTATTGGTTATACATTAGCTAAAGTAACGCCAGCTCGCAAGCCAACTGCAAGGCTACTCATGTCTTTGCGATCCCTACACTGTCAACAAAAACAAAACCACAAAAATGGACATAAATTATACCAAAAAACTACAAAGCTACACTTACAGCTCAATGGCTGATGGATACCAGCAGCAGGCTTCTATGGCCCTTATGCTGCATGGGAAAAGATAGCAGGTGCCGTTAATTAATGAGCAAATGCTCTAGGTGCCAATTCACACCAGCATGCAAAAAGCCACATTATAACACATGGGAGACTGCTAAAATGCAACAATACCTGATAAGAATTGCATATGGATAAAGCGATACAGAGGGTAACGCCATCTGTACAGATACACCATGCTGGGTAACACTTATATCACCCACAAACAAAAAAAAAAAAAAAATTGTATGTGGGCAAGCCGCCCAGCACTTAAGAAGTGCACTGCACAAAATACTTTACCCTAAGCTCCCCAGTATTTTAGGGCAAAAAGATAACATGCTGGGAAAAATATGAAATTATGAGGTATTGGTTGATACAGTAGCTACAGTAACGCAATGCTCGCAAGCCAACGGCAAGGCTCCTCATGTCTTGCGAGTCCCTACAACATGTCAACAAAAACAAAACCACAAAATGGGACATAATTTACCAAAAAACTACAAAGCTACACTTTACAGCTCAATGGCTGATGGATACCAGCAGCAGGCTTCTATGGCCCTTATGCTGCATGGGAAAAGATAGCAGGTGCCGTTAATTAATGAGCAAATGCATCTAGGTGCCAATTCACACCACATGCAAAAAGCCACATTATAACACATGGGGAGACTGCTAAAAATGCAACAATACCTGATAAGAATTGCATATGGATAAAGCGATACAGAGGGTAACGCCATCTGTACAGATACACCATGCTGGGTAACAGCTTATATCACCCACAAACCAAAAAAACAAAAAATTGTATGTGGGCAAGACCGCCCAGCACTTAGAAGGTGCACTGCACAAAATACTTGTACCCTAAGCTCCCCAGTATTTTAGGCAAAAAGATAACCTGCTGGTATCAATATGACATTATGTGGCTTGTGTTGATACAGTAGCTACAGTAACGCAAGCTCGCAAGCCAACGGCAAGGCTCCTCATGTCTTGCGAGTCCCTACAACTGTCAACAAAAACAAAACCACAAAAATGGGACATAATTTACCAAAAACTACAAAGCACACTTACAGCTCAATGGCTGATGGATACCAGCAGTCAGGCTTCTATGGCCCTTATGCTGCATGGGAAAAGATAGCAGGTGCCGTTAATTAATGAGCAAATGCCTCTAGGTGCCAATTCACACCACATGCAAAAAGCCACATTATAACACATGGGGAGACTGCTAAAAAATGCAACAATACCTGATAAGAATTGCATATGGATAAAGCGATACATGAGTGTAACGCCATCTGTACAGATACACCATGCTGGGTAACAGCTTATATCACCCACAAACAAAAAAAAAAAAAATTGTATGTGGCAAGCCGCCCAGCACTTAGAAGGTGCACTGCACAAAATACTTGTACCCTAAGCTCCCCAGTATTTTACGGCAAAAAGATAGCATGCTGGGAAAATATGAAATTATGAGGTATTAGTTGATACAGTAGCTACAGTAACGCAAGCTTCGCAAGCCAACGGCAAGCTCCTCATGTCTTGCGAGTCCTACACTAATGTCAACAAAAACAAAACCACAAAATGGGACATAATTTACCAAAAAACTACAAAGCTACACTTACAGCTCAATGGCTGATGGATACCAGCAGCAGGCTTCTATGGCCCTTATGCTGCATGGGAAAAGATAGCAGGTGCCGTTAATTAATGAGCAAATGCTCTAGGTGCCAATTCACACCAGCATGCAAAAAGCCACATTATAAACCATGGGGAGGCTGCTAAAAATGCAACAAAGACTGGTACGAATTGAATATGGATAAAGCGATACAGAGGGTAACGCCATCTGTACAGATACGCCATGCTGGTAACAGCTTATATCACCCACAAAACAAAAAAAAAAAAAATTGTATGTGGGCAAGCCGCCCAGGCACTTAGAAGGTGCACTGCACAAAATACTTGTACCCTAAGCTCCCCAGTATTTTAGGGCAAAAAGATAACATGCTGGGAAAATATGAAATTATGAGGTATTGGTTGATACAGTAGCTACAGTAACGCAAGCTCGCAAGCCAACGGCAAGGCTCCTCATGTCTTGCGAGTCCCTACACTGTCAACAAAAACAAAACCACAAAAATGGGACATAATTTACCAAAAAACTACAAAGCTACACTTACAGCTCAATGGCTGATGGATACCAGCAGCAGGCTTCTATGGCCCTTATGCTGCATGGGAAAAGATAGCAGGTGCCGTTAATTAATGAGCAAATGCTCTAGGTGCCAATTCACACCAGCATGCAAAAAGCCACATTATAACACATGGGGAGACTGCTAAAAATGCAACAATTACCTGATAAGAAATTGCATATGGATAAAGCGATACAGAGGGTAACGCCATCTGTACAGATACACCATGCTGGGTAACAGCTTATATCACCCACAAACAAAAAAAAAAAAATTGTATGTGGGCAAGCCGCCCAGCACTTAGAAGGTGCACTGCACAAAATACTTGTACCCTAAGCTCCCCAGTATTTTAGGGCAAAAAGATAACATGCTGGGAAAAATATGAAATTATGAGGTATTGGTGATACAGTAGCTACAGTAACGCAAGCTCGCAAGCCAACTCAAGGCTCCTCATGTCTTGCGAGTCCCTACACTGTCAACAAAAACAAAACCACAAAAATGGGACATAATTTACCAAAAAACTACAAAGCTACACTTACAGCTCAATGGCTGATGGATACCAGCAGCAGGCTTCTATGGCCCTTATGCTGCATGGGAAAAGATAGCAGTAGCCGTTAATTAATGAGCAAATGCTCTAGGTGCCAATTCACACCAGCATGCAAAAAGCCACATTATAACACATGGGGAGAACTGCTAAAAATGCAACAATACCTGATAAGAATTGCATATGGATAAAGCGATACAGAGGGTAACGCCATCTGTACAGATACACCATGCTGGGTAACAGCTTATATCACCCACAAAAAAAAAAAAAAAAAATGTATGTGGGCAAGCCGCCCAGCACTTAGAAGGTGCACTGCACAAAATACTTGTACCCTAAGCTCCCCAGTATTTTAGGGCAAAAAGATAACATGCTGGGAAAAAATAGAAATTATGAGGTATTGGTTGATACAGTAGCTACAGTAACGCAAGCTCGCAAGCCAACTCAAGGCTCCTCATGTCTTGCGAGTCCCTACACTGTCAACAAAAAACAAAACCACAAAATGGGACATAATTTACCAAAAAACTACAAAGCTACACTTACAGCTCAATGGCTGATGGATACCACAGCAGGCTTCTATGGCCCTTATGCTGCATGGGAAAAGATAGCAGGTGCCGTTAATTAATGAGCAAATGCTCTAGGTGCCAATTCACACCAGCATGCAAAAAGCCACATTATAACACATGGGGAGACTGCTAAAAATGCAACAATACCTGATAAGAATTGCATATGGATAAAGCGATACAGAGGGTAACGCCATCTGTACAGATACACCATGCTGGGTAACAGCTTATATCACCCACAAACAAAAAAAAAAAAATTGTATGTGGGCAAGCCGCCCAGCACTTAGAAGGTGCACTGCACAAAATACTTGTACCCTAAGCTCCCCAGTATTTTAGGGCAAAAAGATAACATGCTGGGAAAAATATGAAATTATGAGGTATTGGATTGATACAGTAGCTACAGTAACGCAAGCTCGCAAGCCAACGGCAAGGCTCCTCATGTCTTGCGAGTCCCTACACTGTCACAAAAACAAAACCACAAAAATGGGACATAATTTACCAAAAAACTACAAAGCTACACTTACAGCTCAATGGCTGATGGATACCAGCAGCAGGCTTCTATGGCCCTATGCTGCATGGGAAAAGATAGCAGGTGCCGTTAATTAATGAGCAAATGCTCTAGGTGCCAATTCACACCACCATGCAAAAAGCCACATTATAACACATGGGGAGACTGCTAAAAATGAAACAATACCTGATAAGAATTGCATATGGATAAAGCGATACAGAGGGTAACGCCATCTGTACAGATACAACCATGCTGGGTAACAGCTTATATCACCCACAAACAAAAAAAAAAAAAATTGTATGTGGGTAAGCCGCCAGCACTTAGAAGGTGCACTGCACAAAATACTTGTACCCTAAGCTCCCCAGTATTTTAGGGCAAAAAGATAACATGCTGGGAAAAATATGAAATTATGAGGTATTGGTTGATACAGTAGCTACAGTAACGCAAGCTCGCAAGCCAACGGCAAGGCTCCTCATGTCTTGCGAGTCCCTACACTGTCAACAAAAAACAAAACCACAAAAATGGGACATAATTACCAAAAAACTACAAAGCTACACTTACAGCTCAATGGCTGATGATACCAGCACAGGCTTCTATGGCCCCTATGCTGCATGGGAAAAGATAGCAGGTGCCGTTAATTAATGAGCAAATGCTCTAGGTGCCAATTCCCCACCAGCATGCAAAAAGCCACATTAAATAACACAGGGGAGACTGCTAAAAATGCAACAATACCTGAAAAAGAATTGCTTTATGGATAAAGCGATACAGAGGGTAACGCCATCTGTACAGATACACCATGCTGGGTAACAGCTTATATCACCCACAAACAAAAAAAAAAAAATTGTATGGGGGCAAGCCGCCCAGCACTTAGAAGGTCACTGCACAAAAATACTTGTACCCTAAGCCCCCCAGTTATTTTAGGCAAAAAGATAACATGCTGGGAAAAATATGAAATTATGAGGTATTGGTTGATACAGTAGCTACAGTAACGCAAGCTCGCAAGCCAACGGAAAGGGCTCCTCATGTCTTGCGAGTCCCTCCCACTGTCAACAAAAACAAAACCACAAAAATGGGACATAATTTACCAAAAAACTACAAAGCTACACTTACAGCTCAATATATATATATATTCCTTTCAAATAGGAGTCACTTAGTAAGATACGCCAATGGCATTGGAATATTTTTAATATGTTTGTGAACTGTTTTGAAGATTGTGATTCCCTTTTGTCTTTTTATGTTAAACACTGCTTCTCGGTGTACATTTGTATGCTCCACTTACCAAACTCCTGGAAGCAATGTGTGAGGGTTTTAGATTTCTCTACAAAAGTCAGAGTAATTCATCTTAAGATGCCTTTGTTACCTAAAGGGTAACAAAGGGCACTATAAAAATGTAACTGTGAACATCAATGTTATACAGCGACATAGTTTGTAAGGCTAAACAAAAACATATGTCCATCTAGTTCAGCCTGTTATTCTACAGTGTTGATCCAGAAGAAGGCAAAAAAAAAAAACATGAGGTAGAAGCCAATTGTCCTCATTTCAGGGAGAAATATTCTTCCTGACTCCAAATCTGGCAATCGGAATAAAGTCTTAGATCACTAACCCTTTTCAAGAAATCTAGTCACTATAACTTGCTATATTATTGCACTCTAGAAATACATCCAGACCCTTTTTGAACTCTGTTTGTGAATTCACCATGACAAGTTCCTCTGGCAGAGAGTTCAGCAGTCTCACTTCTCTTATGTTCCCACGGCACAGGTTTACAGTTGATTTTACATATGGTTTTCGGATTTGAAAGCCACCTGTAAACCGACTGTCAACCTTTTAGTTTGACTTTCATGGAAAATCCGTGCAGCAGTCCCTACTGCACAGATTTTCCGCCAGATGTTTTTTTAAACCGCCAGACGGTCTGAAAAACTTAGAACATGTTCATTCTTCCGCCTGGTTTTCGGGCGGAATATGAACATGTGGGTGCGAAGGGGGAGGGCTTGAATCTGCAAACCGCGGACAAAAGCCATCCCCCTGCGTGCCAAAAAAAGACCAATTACCAGTCAGTATTTCCCGACCGGTATTTGGTCTCTGCCGTGTAAACACACCCTAACAGTAAAGAATCCCTTTCTATGTTTATGTAGAAACTTTCGTTCCTCAAGACGTAGAGGATGCCCCCTTGTTCTAGACACAGTCCTGGGTATTAATAGATCTTGGGAGAGATCTCTAAATTGACTGTGGATACAGTACATTTATTTGTATATATTAAGTCACTATGAAGCCGTCTTTTCTCTAAACTAAATAACCCTAATCTTGCTAATCTTTCTGTGTACTGTAGTCCACCCAGTCCTTTTATTATTTTTGTTGCCCGCCTTTGTACCTGTTCAAGCTCTACAATATCTTTCCTGTGCACTGGTGCCCAAAACTGTACACAATATTCCATGTGTGGTCTAACCAGTGACTTGTATAATGGGAGAATAATGTTCTCTTCATGGTCATTTATGCCCCTTTTAATACAACCCATTATCCTGTTTGCCTTGGCAGCTGCTGCCTGACACGGACTGCTACAGTTAAGTTTATTGTCAACTAAAATGACCAAAGTCCTTTTCCATGTGAGTTTTTAAATTTAAGGGGTAATTATGGCATGGAGTTTCCCTTTCCATGTACATAACATTGAATTTCAATGTTAAACTTCACCTGACACTTCTGTACCCAAGCCTTCAATTTATTTAGATAACTTTTAACTATATACTGTCCTCCTTTAAAGTGAGCTTTAGTGAATGATTTCCTTCTAGGTACTTACCTGCTGTACACCCAAATCTAAAGGAATCAATGATGTGATAATAATCAATGCGTGAATGACAGAGCAGAGGAATTAAAATCTAGCACCTCAATAAAATTCAGAATTTCTTTTTTATTACGAATTAAAAAAAAACAACAAAAGGGACATCTACATAAAAACAGTAGATTAAAATGTTCTTACTTTTTGTTGGTTAATTTTATATGTTTAGCTTTTCAAAAAGGATTTTACATTTTCAAATCTGTATATAAGTTTGCTTATGAGGGTGAAGAACGAAAACTCATTGTACAATCCCTGACCTGTTTATAGGCTAATTGACACTAAAAATGTTGTGTTCAATTATAAATCGTATACACTGAACAAAACAAGCTCCTTGTTGTGGTGCAATCTGATTGTCTAAGAAAAGAAAGTATTTAAAGTGGTTTTGCTCCTTTAGTGATCCATTGTTTACTGCTCGTCTCCAGGGGATACAACCAGGGCTGAGAGCTCCTCACTCCTGGCTGCACATGCTCAGACATCACCTCTCTTCTCAGGTAGCTACTAAGTGTTCAAACCCCAGGTGCTGTCATTCTACTACTGTCCTCTGTACTCCTTAGTAATTAGTCAAACAGTACAAATAAATAAAAAAGAAACCTCAATGAAGTTTGTGCATTGATAAAAAAAACAAAAAACACAGGTTTGGTTCCTGCAGGGATTTTAACCTAGAACCCTTGTGCCTGGAGGCAAAAAAATCTACCTCTCAGCTACTCACAATGCTTTACATAAACAGACCTTTCTTTAACTAGAGAGAGGAAAGGCATGATGATGTAATCCTTCTGGGTCACATGATATACAATTCAAACACATCACACACGCCTCCTTCTGAGCACACGGAGCTGAAGAGCTGGATGCAGGAGGTATTAAATGAGATCAAGGCAAAACCCTTTTAATGGCTTCAATGCATTCATGGCTGGCAATATTAGAATACAGAGCGGAAATGTCTGGAGAGAGAAAAGACAAAACAGAGAAAATTGATGAACTGGTCAGAAGTTTTAGGTAATTTATGAGTTGAGTCTTTCACAAAGTATAGGATTGAGAGAACACATTTTTTGCTAATATACATCAACAAACTTGGATAAATTGCTTGTTAAGGAAACTATCACAGAAATCAGACTTCTGAAGTTCTGGCAGATGGTAAAAGAATGGGAGCGTTGGTCCATTGACCCAAAAGTCATTTTTATCTCCCTAGTAGTCAGCAGATATGTGTCAAAAGCGCTGCTGAGGAGGATTTTGTAGTCACTCACACTAGTGGTCATAGAATTACTCCAGAGCAATTAATAGAACTTATTGGCAGTAACCTATCGGCTTTAGCAAAGTAGCCCTGCTTATTCTGAATGTCTCCTCCCGTATCCTCTGACCCGATTGTAATTCCATGGTTCCTGGACCGGGTTTTTATGGTCTGTTTCCTCACTAGAGTAAGTTTTTCTAGAGTCTTTCAATGGAACTGAAGTCATTGTTTATACACGTGAAAATATCAATGTCCTTTGTGATATATTGGGAATAAATGGGACTTTGGCAAACAAACGGCACAATAGGTTGTCAGTTGGTGTCAGGGAAACAAGGGTGAAGATATGGGGTTTGTGCACAGTGGTTATTCCAAATTGTGTGGAGAGTGTGAGCCTTCAAATAAAAGTTTTACAGGGGTTTTCTTACTATGTTGAGTCACAGCAGCAGCTTCATACTCACACTTTCTGACTAGGCTGTGGGTGGTTCAATAGCAATAATTTGGCATATCAGCTCTGCTAATCCTTGCTGATTCTATTAGAGTAACCTGACTGCTGGAAGTTTGTAAATAGCAGTGTACAAGGCTACAGGGTTCTAAAGTGTAAACCTTGTCTAGGGACTGGGAGCTGGGAACCATTAGATGTGGCATGTGAAATTAAAGGCTTTTAGACAAGATACCAATTTAGTCCTCATTCAATAGATAGAGCAATTGAACAGTTTTACTGTATTTTACATCTCTTTTTGGCTCAGGTTAGTTGATTTAATAAACTTACTATATATATGTTTTGGGGTTTTTTAGGAATGTTTGTGTGTGGGAAGTGATGGGTAATGGTTTGTCATTCGGACTGGTGATTAGTAGATCTGAAACAGATGTGGCTTGTTGGACTGGTACAATGGGAAGGACAAGAGGCAGGGTGACCTGTGATAGAAATCCTAAAGAGTACTCCTAAATAGTGATGAACTGCCAGAATGGACAGATGACGGTGCTGGTATATCACTGTATATAAAATCTATGCAAAGCCATGACCTCAGTGATTAAAAAAAGTGCAATCAATGCTAAACAATACACCATTGTCGGAAACCTTTGTGTTGTGATTTGGACAGGTCATTGTTGTATTTGTCAGCTCTTGTATATTAGACCGGCCACACTGCACCATAAATGGCTACGTCATCAGTCTTCTGAGGACTCTCCATTTTCTCCGGTTTTTCTCCGTTCACTGCATAGGCTTGAAGCTACTTTTCACAGACCTCTCATAAACTAATAAGATTCTAAGCTAAAAATATTCCCCTCCTCACTTTCTCCTTCAGGTGTTTAAGTATTTATGGAACTGTCAAAACTGCAGACTTTTTCAAGACATTAGATGGTGAGTGTAGTTTTGGCTGAGTGAACTTTTCTGAATTTAGACTGCAGACAAGTAATGAGGTGTGAGTGAAAGACGCGGGTCTTCAGCAGTTTACTCACTCAGCATTTACTACACAACATTCATTGCTATTCAGGATGACTGGTGCTCAATTGTCAGCACCGAAACGGCATCCGTGAGCAGCGTTATCCTTTTGTCCTTCACATTGGCTTTTTCAGATCACTCACTGACACATTTTAAAGTTTGTTATGCGTGCCATGCTTTTCCTTTATTATGCTTCCTGTTGTATGGGTATTTCAGAAATCATACATATGGCATTAGGTGAATGATACCATAAGCAATATGCTAGGTATGGGCCTATACCGGTACACAGTGTAGACACGATGAACTTAACTCCTTCCCAACACGTATAGTACATGTACGTCACCATTTTGGGCAGGAGTTTGCTGCAAACTCAGGAATTGGGCCCCTTCCATACAGAGCAAGTGGCAGATGTGTCCTACTGTGCTGCTTAACCATTTAAATGCCAGGTTGGGTGTAACCACGGCACAGTAGTGCCCCCTTCCGCCTCCCTGATTACAACATCCCCTTTTTCCACTTACTTAAAGAGATTTAAGTAAAGAAATTAAACAATCTATTAAAATATAATATTTATCTGATACAAAAAAAGCTGTAACAAAAAATATATATGCAATGACAGAACTGCAATTTTGTCACCTCTCCATAAATTTGGAATAAAAAGTGATCAAAAAGTTGTATTTGCCAAAATAGTACCAATAAAAACTACAGCTCACCTCATAAGAATGAGGCCTCACACAGGCAAATAAAAGCTAATAAAAAAGGTTTTATTATTTTCCAAGTGGTAAAACATTATGAAAAATTAATGATTCCCCAAAAAACATGCGACCCCAAAAGAATAATGTTAACATGACATAAAAAGAATAAAAAAAAAGGGGCCTCTATTTTCTGTCAAAGCAACTATGTGAGGGCTCTTTTTTTTTTCTTTTCTTTGTTTTTTACACCCGAAAAAAGTGGGCTGTGGAGTCGGCAAGCCGAAGCCCCAACTCAGACTCAACCTCCGACTCCCGACCCCCCGACTCCTGACTCCCTCATACACCGCATTTAAGGATAACTTTACCCTAGTAAAGTGGTAACATCAGGGATTTACACCTTAGATCAAAATCAAGTTATTTAGGGAAACAGACATGACAACAAAAGGTAACATGTTTTTTATCTTTTTTAACACTTTTTGGGTAATTGAAGAAAAAAACTGTATTTGTACCCGTCCAGTCTACACCAAAATTGGGAATGTGTAGAAGAGATCTGGATCAATTTTGGGCAAGTTTCTTAATTTTATTCCCTCCCAGAAGGATTCAGGGAGTATTAAAAACCAAAGGGGGATTTTCCAAATACAACAAAATAATAAAAAGAAAAACTTTTCAGGGCAATTAACTGGCAAGCTTAATACTTGCAAGTCAAATTTTTTTAAAAAGGGGGCAGATGACTGTATATAAAATTTCGAATCCACATAAGCTCCCGGGGGGGATAGCAAAAATAAGCCAACCACTTTTTACCCCCACTAGGGGGTTTAACCGCCAAATGAATTAAAAATCTTTCATATACTCTGCATAGTTTCGGCGTTTGTTTCAGCCACTTGGAAGACGGCATAACCAATGCGACGTTCGGGGGCTCTTCCCCCTTTTTCCCAAACCATCGAGAAAGGGGAGGACCCCCAAACGTCCCGTTTACCTTACTGCCCTCTGTCCCACGGTGCCCCAAAAAGACCCGAAACAATGCAAGTATAGAAAGACTTTTAAATTCATTTGGACTGC